>JAYJMJ010261466.1:0-36252 GCA_036873875.1 Laminaria ephemera | reverse complement strand
CAACCGCCGCATCTAGCTCGGCATTGGTCGAAAATGTACCAATGTTATTGCCTGTTATTTCCTTGTTGGCCTGAATTTGCGCAACCATATCAACAAGCTGAGCTTGTAGCGTTGCGCCGGTAACACCTGTTAGCGCTACAGCATCAATGTCAGAATTGGTAAGTGAATCAAGACCAGCGCTTACCTGGCCTGCCACGTTAGCCGGGCTTGCCGCCTCTGTAGTTGATGTGGTATCAGATACCGCAGCAAGGGAAACCCCTCCACCAGGAGATGCCACGGTATCGCCAATTGTGCGTATGAAGTACCAGCCATCAGGCCCCTTATAAAATGATAGCGCTCCCTCATAATCCATAATCACTTGCTGATCATTAATACCGTCGTAAGGCACATTGTTTAGATTTTCATTCGGCATGTTTACGACGATCTGGCGGGTTGTTGTGGGCACCTCCAGCGCTGCGCCATACGCAGAAATAATTTCAAAATAAGATCCAACCGGGTAAACCTGATTTGTCAGATCTACTGTGTACTCACCTGGCGCGGCCTCTGTTCCATCTGCAACACCCGCAACAGATATTGGAACAATGACACCATCGGTTGTTGGCGTCACCGTGTACGCTGTACCAGACTGTGTTGATTTAACGTCCTGTGGTCCGCTTCCCTGATTCGGGATCTCAATGGTTCTAATGGTGCCGTCTGGCAAGACTTTAACAGTGAGAAAACCAACGTCATTAAGATTGATCCCGGTTGCATCACCATCGATATCAAGCACGGTGCCGTCATCAACACGAACAGTTACCGGATTGTCTCCGTCATATCGAGATATCTTTATCTCGCGACCCGCAACAAGCCACGCCGCTGGCAGTTCAATTATTTGAGCGCCAGCCGTGCTATCAACCGGGATGCCCCACTTTTCACGCCCTGTTAACTGTGCAGCCGTGATTGTTGTCACACCCGCAGCCGTGATTATCGGAAATTCGTAATCTAAAAGATCACCAGTAACCGCCGCTGCGGGGTTTAGTAGAAATGTCATTGGTGTTTCCTTAAACGATTGTTACTGCCACATCGACAGTCAGTAGCGCGGTTGTCTCGGACGTTTGTTCAAAACCCACCTGATCATCGACCATTTTTTGAACGTCTATCGCAACAAGCCCATTGGCATCAATTGACGCATAGATGCCACCCTGACTGACTGTCAGCGTACCGACCGAGCCGGTTGTCAGTTGATCTACCGGTATTCTGTCGCCACCCACTCTTGGCAGTTCGACAGCGTGATCAGTTGGCACAAACTCTTTTTGCCCTGCGTCTGCCGCTGTTACCGTCCAATCAATATTTATTACCTGGCTAACCGTTCCATCCGGCAGAACTTGCCAACCCTGCACTCGATACGTACCTTCAGTTGCTCCAACAACATTCAGTTGATTGCCAGTTATAGTTGCACTAAGCAATGGCTCTGATGCCAATTGTATTTGCTTGAATCTCCATGTCGTGCCATCAACCCATGCATTTGTTCGCATGAATATACTGAAACTTACCGGAGATTGACCATCAAACACCATTGTTGAGACTGTTGTTGTGTTGTCGTCTGACAAATACAACGCAGTTGTTTCAGGTAACGCGGTGTCAATTTCAAAGTTAAAATTTGGTGCGGTCGGACCGTTCGGGTTAGCCGCGCAGCTACTACTATCCATCCTGATTAGCTTGGTAGTTGTGTTGGAGTCCGTGGTGCCGGACTTAGCAAACACAAACTCACCATCCAATGATGATGTTGGCATTGTGCTTCGAGCATAGGTTTCCATTTGACCGTGATCAAAGCCCGGTATTGGAATCTGGTCTATCACGTTAAAACCTGCATCAAACTTCAAATATCGAAGTTCACCACCCTCAAAATTTAACTTTGCAGGCCCAAACAATCCCCACCCGGGGTTAAGCTCGCTCAAGTGCGCCGAGAAATGACCGGAGGCTGTAACACCACCGGCATATGTTGCGTTTGCTGGCCAGTTAGGAACTGTGATTATATTCGTGGGGCTTGCAATCTCTATTGCTCTGTTGGGACCGCCAAGCGTATACAGATACTCTTTGCCGTTTTCCAGAATTATAAAATCAGAATGAAGCGTTCCCGCTATCTGCTCCCCGTTTTGGAAATCCATGTCGTAAATAACAATGGTATTTGCAACGTTGTCATAGACAAGTATGTGGGTGCCTCTAAGATTAACTCTCGCCCACTTAAAGCCGCCTGGAAACTGAGCCGCTGGAAGTCTGGCGCGAACCACGGCTGCACTGCCCGGAGCCTGAGTTAGATCAAGGCTTACCAGTTGATGCACACCGTTCACAACTTCGTTAATGACGAGGCAACTATCGTTCGCCTGCACAACGCCTTGCGACTGTCCAAACTGAAAAACCCCGACTGTCGCGCCTGCCGTGCCCTGTGCTGCTGAAGCAGGATCATAATAAGTGACACTGGTCGGATTATTTGGATCTGCATAGTCCTTGCGGACCAGCTTTTTACCCACACCCACCCAAATCACAGAGTCGCTAACTTTTGACCATGAGTTTGCACCGGAGAAGTTAGTGTTAAACTTAGCCTGGTCGGAAAGTCGCACAATTCTAGCTGTACTGGCATTGCCGCCAAGATCCAGAATCCCGTATGTTTTATCCTTACTTATTGCTCGCAAGGTTGAATATTGGTGAGGCGTACCGTTTGGTATCTCTGTAATTGACTGAACTACACTACTTCCACAAATAGTCATTTAATCACCGCTCCGGTTTTTATAGTATTGCTGCCCGTTGTCTTGCAAATAAAACTCATAGAGAGCACCGCTTGACTCTTCATCCCTGTGAATTTTTCCATTGTCAGTCTGGACTGGATTAGTTTTAAACACAGCCTCCGGCAAGTCGTTTTCAAAGTCGATTGGTACAGTGACTCGTATTGTTAGTGTTGCTGGCATAATTAAGTATCCATCCAAACTTTTTGGCCGACTGCGCCTTTCACATGTACTGAATGATCTGGTAGCGCGGCGTGATCTTGCAGAACACCAAAAACCTTTTCATAAGTTTCAGCGTCAGGGAATTCAGAAAACGTGTCAGGGTAAGAAAGATCAATGGCGTTACTGATCGCGGTGTTCATTTCTGGAACCGTTATGCCGCCTACACCTGTTGTGGTGCCGCCTGACCCCGGTACGAATTTATCTGTAGGCATTAGTTGATCTCCCTTGTTTGCCAGGCATCCACGCCTGCTTCAAGCGTCCGCTCAATGATGAATGAGCCGCTACCTTGATAATGAACACCACCATCTGCCGTAACGTCTGCAACCAATCTCGGGTAAACGATTTCGGTAGGTGCTGCGGCAATGGTGGCTGGTAGAATGTCTGGGCGTACATACACGCTGAGAATGTTTGTAGTTGAGCCCTTCGTACTAAAAGTGATTTCAGAGGCTTGTACCGCTCTTGCAAGCACTCCCGGCTCGATCACCATGACGACATTGCCGGCCGATAGATCCACGTCATAAAACAGATCAGTGACGTTAGTGAATTCCGACGCCAAAATAACGGTATCCGTTGATACATCCACCCAGGGTGTTGACTGACCAGCTACCGTAGGCAACACAGTCCGCTCTGCGGGAGTAACCCATGCAGTACCGTTGTATCTAAAATACTGGACAGTCCCATCTAGGAGGAATACCGGCGCAACATCGTTAAGATTTGGATCTGGAGCCTCTAAAGCAGTCGGCACAACATTCAGTGTCGAATTTGTTCTCGTGATCGGCGGGAAGTAATCCGGGTTATTGTCGTTCGGGTTAGTCGTCCCATCTAAAGTAAATGCGGTTGCGTCATTCGGTCGTGACCAGTACTCAACCGTTCCATCAGGGAAATTGACTACAACATCAGTAATGCCGTTTGCCGCTGTGGGTGTTGAACCGACGTTTATTTGAGCGCTGTTTTGAATGTCAACCGTAGGCTGAACAGTCAGCAAAGCCGCTGCAATGGCAGTATTTACCTGCGGTAGAGTTACGCCACCAGAGGCCACACCCGCTACGGATGTTTTAAAACCGCCATTAGACGTGCCTATAGGGTGATCAATGTTGTTCTCGACAAATAGAGACACACCAGTTGCAGATGCCGTCAATTGTCGAACACGATACAAGTAGTTGTTGACCCATACGCTGTAGTAAACACGGCTATCAGCGATCACTTCGCCAATCGGAACCCAAATATTAGTCCCGATCCGTGCAATTTCTACCTGAAGACTGGCCCCATCAGGATTGTGAGCCGAAATAGCCACAACGGTGTTGTTACCAGTGATATGAAGTGAATGGCCCGGAGTTAATCCATCACCATTCGTTCCATACAGATGATTCTGCCCATCAAATAGATTGATGTTTGGTATTTGCGAACTCATTTTAAACGATCTCTTTGATGACTACGCCACCGACAATAGTTGTTCGTGTGACTGTGGTATTACCGTCCAGCCGCTTGACATAAACAACAACCTTGATTGGTTCGTTGTTATGCTCGATGCCGGTATATGAACCGGTGATCTCCCGTACGATCTCTTGTGGTGCATACGCTTCAGCCACCCATGAATCAACTTCTACATCATTGATCTCTAGTGTGATCTGAGCCTTAACAAAGCTGTTATCCAGCACCTTATTGACCGTGATGATTCGTTGGTCATAAACCGTCGCACCGTCACTAGACACCATGCGAATGATGATCTTTCCAACACCTACACCGTGTAAATCTGAGTCCGGTGAAATTGTCAGGATAGAACCATTAACCGATGCAGTAACATCGAGCGCTTGCACAAATTGATGGGTAAACCCGACTGTGCCCAGGTTAGTAAACTGGCTAAGGCTGATTTCCGTATTCTGATCAACAAATACAGTTTGTGGCGGGATGGTCTTGTAGCTCGGGATCTCCGCTTCTGGTGGTTGTGATCCATAGACACCGACAAACACAGTAGCCATCGCTATAGGCGCACCGTCTTTAATCAGCGCATAACTGAATGTGTCGATACCAACAAATCCAGCACTCGGCGTATAGGTATACGTGTTCCCTACCCTGGATGCCGCGCCATGATTGGGAAACTGGAAGATATCAAAATCATCCCAATCTGCTGTGTCATTACCTGTAGGCGCAATCCCAAGAATGGGAGATGAATTAGACCCCACAACACCGATATCAAAAGCACCATCACCATTTTGGTCGATACCATGCTTTGATCCAACCCACGCGGAAATATCATCACCATTCGTAAGACTCGGTAACGTTGCATAGGGTATTACTGAATTGCCGGAAGCGTTAGTCGTAAAATAGACTGTCGCCCCTCCCGCATTAAAGTAGACCGTATTATCGGCTGTTGTGAAGTAGACAGTCATTAGATGACTTCCAGACCGAAGTTACCATCCCCACCACTTTGCTTTGTGTTGGTGACAGTATTCCCGTTTACAGAAAAATCACTGGCAGAACAGTTTACATATGGGCCTACGACAGTAAGCGTCCCTGTACCCGTTGGGTTATTAAGGACGTTTGAAAAGTCGATGGCAAATGGTGCTGATAATCGGCTAGTTTGCGAACTAAAAGCAGCAAGAGCAGTTGCATTAATCGATTTAACCGCAGTAGTACCACCGCCGCCACCGCCGTTTGATGCAGCTATGTTGATTGTCAGGGTGCTGTAAACAACGTTTCCGCCATCATCAACACAGACTATGTTATACACATAGCTATCGCCATCAACTTCGTTGCCGGTCGAATTGTACTGAACCACGTCGAAGGTAGAGCCGGTAGCAACACGATCCAGTGTGCCGTGTGCATTGGCTGTAGTTTCCGTGCTGGCATTCGCGCTGTAGGCATACTGACTGCCTGAACTCGCTGGATCATCAGCAGTTGACAAGATAACCGGCGCGACACCATTTGTGTAAGCGTCCTGAGTCGTCTGAGTACCACCAACTGTATATTGAGAGTTGCTACCTACGCTGGTTCCGATCACCCAGGTTCGAGACTGATCATTCCGAACAAATGTACTTGTTCCGACACCACCACCGCCGCCGCCACCGTTACCACTGTCCTGAATGGTAAAAACGATGCTGGAAAATACGTCAGTTACACCTGTACCTGTGATATTCCCGCCTTCATTGATCCAGTTCGCACCATCATATTTATAATAGTTTCCGCTTGACCATGCGATTGCATTGGTTGCCTGGCCGGTAGGTAGATCGCCCGGAGTTGGCCAGTCGCCTACCCAACCTACAATATCCTTTGCATGTAGGTCATAGGTGACTGTCGTCCCTACTGTCAGTCCTACCAGTGGCGTAAATGTGCCTTGAAACGATGTTCGATTGCACGACAGAGCATTAACACCGACTTCTGCTTGAGTGACAGCATTGGACGTTGAAAAATTACAGCCATGCAGAATAGCTGTTCCATCCGGGGTGCCAGTAAAGCCGGGAGCGTCAGTAGTTGCGATATCCGCATCAGATCCCACGCCCAGAAAATAGAGATTAGTCTCACCTCTATTGGCTAGAATTACACCAGCCTGAATTTGTCCTGTAATCGCCATTTAATCAATTTCCACTGTGCCGCTACCAGTGTTCGCCACCGGTACGGTTATTTCTAAATCATTTCCGACAACGATTGCCGACCCTGGGCCTGTTGTATCAACCACGCTTCTACTGGTGTCCTGAAACAGTTCAGGCATCAGGTTCATGTTTAATTTTATTGTGTTACCGGGATTAACCCACCGCGTACCAATGTAGATTGATTCACCATCCTCGGGATCGGGATCATCAATATCAGCAATCACGTTTATGGTGAAAGTCCCGCTGTAACCGCTGGTAGTCTCAAACTCAATAACCGAAGAACCAAGCTTCAAACCCAACACTTCAATTTGCGGGTTAAGCTTTTCGACTTTTACTTTATCCGAGCCTGATTCATTGGGAATTCTGACAATTTCTTCGCCAGAGGTATGTACCTGCGCCCAATCGAATGTCAGGGTTTTACCCAGAACAACATCTTCGGTGTAGTTGGTAGACTGGCCTGTAGTATTCGTGCCGCCACCAGAGCTTGTTACCTTGAGCTTGATCGTGCCGGTAGTGCCATCCGCTTGAACATAGCCGATGTCAGTGTTTCCAGTAACAGAGTTCCCTTGTATGGTCAGTGGATCAAGATCCGTTACCGATGCAAAGGTGGCGTTCACAACTGGAGTGTCGGCAAATGGAGAGTTATTACCCACTTGTACCGGCGTAATCTCAATAGATTGGCCGCTTACAACCGTTGCTGGATAATCAGGATTAACGTTGTTGGTTGTGGCCGCTGACTCTGACCAGCCAAAAGTGCCGATGCTTGGCACCGAAAACAAAACCTTTTTGAATTCGACTATTCCTTCACTACCATCAACGTTGCTGAAAAATAGCTCTGAACCAAGATGCAATCCGCCAAGAACGTGATTGTTATCAGGCATTCTAGGAGGACTTTTACCACGCGTGGTGGCATTGCCATACAGCGCATTTGCAGTCGCATTGTTTGCGATGATGCCGGGCAATGTGTTTTTGGCAAAGTCGGTGTAATCTAAAACACGGATATTTCCAGCGTTTGGCGGGTTAACCATGACCAGACCAATGTAGTCAAAGTTATTGGCCCCTGCTGTCTCAAGCTTGTAGTAAAAATCGTGCTCAATGCCGCCGATATTGTAGCGACCAATAATCGATCCACCCGCCCAATTGTTATCAGAGTCTTGACCGGCCGGAATATCGTTTGGAATCTCAGGTACACCTAACCAAACGTTGATATTCCAATCTTTTGTCAGATTGTAGTTGATACCATTAATGGTATTTAGCAACTGATTCTGTGAAGATTCTAATGGCTGACCGGCAAAAGGATCTGTTATTCCGTAGCCTGGACCCGGAAAGCCTCCCGGTATTCTGAATGAACTAGACACATCATGGAGATACATATCTAGGAATTTGTTTTGGTTGCCACCGCCGCTTGTGCGGATGTCGTATGCAATGTTGATATCTTCCAGATCACCAACAAAAGAAGGTAGACCTGACAGCGCCTTAACGTCTTCCATGTCATAGACAGGAGAATTGTTTAGATAGCCGGGATTTAGCGGGGATACATTTGCACGTCGAACGGTAGGTGCTACGGTTCCAATGGCCCCGCAACCAACACCAGATGACTCATAGCGACCAAACATAGTACCAAGCACAACCGCGCTAAAAGCCTTCACTCGCGCTTTATAAGTACCGTAGTTTTGGATTTTCCATCGAACCGTAGCCGCTTGATCATAAACCAAGCCTGGTTGACAGTCAGATGATGTCGCAGATGTATTATCGACCTTAACATCCCATCTGGTATAGCTACCGACAGGATTTTCAGTATTTGTATTCATTCCAAAACCATTTGGAACGAAAACTAGGCGATCAGAATACGCCTTTGGAAATAGGTTGCCGCCAGTCGTAGCGGTAAGGGTGTGCGTTCGTAAGGTCACTACGCTACCAAGCCCTGATCCGTTAACTCGTCATATTCGAGTGAAACAGGACCGTTTTCCATGTAGCAGCGAGCATCAGTGCCCGATGATTCAAAGCGATAGGCTTTGCCGCTACGGAGCCGCATAGGTGTTTGCTGTGAGTCAGAAACTAATTGGCCCAATAAAGACCAGACAAGGGCTGTACCGTCGTTTTCTGACCAGTACATCTGTACCGGCGCGTTGCTTGGATTTATTAGGGTTACGACTACATCGGTATCTTCCCCAAGACCTGCGACTATAGCGCTCGATCCGGGGGCTATGCCATCGCTCGGAGTTAGCGTTGCGTCGTTTGGGATTGCCAAGCCGTTGAATACATTTCCGTTCGGTAGAGCCACTTCAGCCACCCAATTAATAATTCAGATGGCCGATTTTATCAGTTGACTATTTTACTTTTTTTTATCTATCTGACCGTTACCTGATCATTGCAGGGATTTAATACTGAATCTCTTCTAACGCACGTTTTCTAGTCTTAGTCGATGCGACCATTCCATCTACAGCGTTCGCTCTTGAACGCTGATACATTCTCCAGCTTCTACCAAAATTCTTTGATTCAATCTTAAGCTCCGGATACTTGGCATTGAAGTTTTTAGCCAACTGTCTGGCTTTTTCCTGTCCGCCTTTGTCACCCTTCGCCCTTGCCTGGTTATTGAGCTTCATTATTTTGGATCTAACATCCCGCAACTGCTTGTCTCGCGCATAGCGGAATCCATTACGATCATAAGCTTCAGATAGTCCAGATGGCGTAAATCCAATAGAGCTACGCAGCAGATCCAGTGTCGTTGGATCATAAACCAGATCACCATTTCTGTTGTTAACACCACCATCGTTGATGTACCGACCAGTGCGGACCACATCTTTCACGAATTTCGGTAGTAGCTTTTCAGACCCGCGAACATAGTCACCTCGATTAAAATCACTGATCGACATTAATGCGTTTTTCACCAATCCAGCGGTGGGGCCTGCCAGTTGCTCCAGATAGTGAGTAAACGTGTCCTCACCTATTTCATCACTTGGATTTGGTTCCCGGACAAATAACGACGATGCCGATACGCGATCGGATAATCCGGAGAATGGATTGCCTGGTATCGAATCCCACGGACCCTTCATCAATGCGTGTCCCAATGGTGCGCCGAGAATATCAGCAGTCAAGCCGCGTACCTCTGCCTCCCACATGATCTCATCTTCATCGTCGAGAAACATATTTGCCACGCTTTCAAACACAGTGCCAGCCACTCTGACCAATGGCAGACCAAGTAGGCCGGAAAACGCAAACTGAGAACCGAGCATGGTTAACATCATCTTCTGTGCTTCGCGCCGTTCTGCATCATTGGCGTTGTGCTTCTTGAATGACATTTTTGCAGTGCGATAGTAGAGGTACGCCAGATTGAAGCTGTACTGCTTGAACTGGAGCGCTACACGAGCAATATCACCGCGCATTATCCGGGATCGGTTTGTATTGCCATAATCGAACTGAGTATCCCAAACATTGGATACCGTTTCATTGAGCGCATCTTCCTTGCCCATTTTCTTACGCGCAAGCCGATAGTTGACCAGTGCCGTAATTTCTCGGTTATTCCGCTCGGTTACATGAAATGTCCAGCCTACAATTTTCATGGCTCTGGCCTGCACTGAATTGGTATCAATGCCATCTTCAGCCATTCCTGCGATATCTGCCATCATGGTTCGCTGAAAAGCACCGCGGCGTTCCAGTTCATCCATCATTTCATTTTCATCTTTAGTCAATTTCGATTTGTCGAAACCAACCTCACGACCTTTGACTGAATCGCCCAAGTATGCACCCTGCGCTTTGGCGAGTTGAGCCATCACAGTTTTATTACCATACTTAGCGCCGAGTTTAGGCAGTGTCACCATCCATAATTGGGTAGTGTTTATAATCGCTGCCGCTGGCGTTATGCCAAGAATCATTCCGAACGTAAAGCTATTCAGTACATTTACCCAGGGTGCCACCTGTGGCGATAGTGAGTGATCCAAAGACGCTGATAATTCATCCAGTGCATTACGCCCCTTGAACTTATCAGTCATTGATTCAGCGTTGGTCATGTTCTGTTCGTAGGAAGATTTCATTTCTTCCATTGAGATATCAGACCTTGCCTGACGCAATAAATCATTCCAGAATTTTCGTTCTTCGCTTTTTTCGGCTGCATTATCCCGGTGTTCAGTAAACCCTTCGATCATCTCTTGTGGTTCTAGTCCGGTATTGATCGCTGAATCAAGATCCTTAATAACACCCTCCACTCGATCTTTTACCGTCTTACGAGTAGCAATGTTGTACTCAAGCTCCATTTGTTTATGCTGCTCTTGCATCTGCCATGCGTGTTTCAGCCGGGATAGATGGCTTGCCGCGTGAAATGCAGAATCAGCAAACGAGCGCAATGCATCATCGTGAAAACCTTTTACTTTCCCACGCCTGATTTCATGCTTCCTGGCTGATAGCTGTGGCAATGACTTCAGGTACATGTCGTTGATTTCAGACTTTAGCGCGGCGAGTTCATCGCTTTGTTCAGCCATTCCATCAATCATGTCAGTAATAGAACGTCTAACACTCTCTGGTAGATGGTCCCCTGCTTTCTGCTGATCGGTGATCTTATTGGAAGATTCAATCTCACCACCACCGGACTCGACACGAGTTTCCCACTTCTTTTGATCATATGGCGTGTCAAACTGTCGATACTCGTAAGTACCATCTGCCCATCGTGCAGCACTGGCAAACTTACCGAATCTGGATAGCGGGAAATATGGTGCCGCCATCTTCATGTCTTTGCGTACCGCTTCTATCCCGGCTATTTGAGAACGTTTCTTATCTGCAGACACATTAGACGAATTGATTCTGTCGATCATCGCTTCAGTTTGCGCATCAAATGACTTTTCATGATGATCACGCATTTCACGATAGATATCATGCGCCTCTGATGGCAACTTGCTGAACTGCTTTTGCAGGATCTTTGCTTCAGCATGTCTGGCCGGAGCGTTTTCACGGAAGTGTTTCAGGTATTCAAGCCTGGCTCTTTCCGCATGAGTGATGCTTTCTTTGCCGCTTTCTTTGATTTTTTGGATCTGATCGTTAAATGACTGGATGCGGATTGCGTCCTTGTCGTCCCTCAAACCCCGGCGACCCAATGCATCCGGCCTTCCTGCCCTGCGCTTTGCCTCCTTCTGAAACTCTGTCAAATCGTTTCTGAGGACTTCAAGCTGTCTTTCCTGCTTCGTGGTTAAGACTTTTTCCTTTTTGCGCTCCAGCTTGCGTATAGAGGCATTGAGTTGATCTAAGTTCACATCGTTGTAGTTGTCTGGATCGGCACCAACTATAGTGGCGTTGTGAATCAGATCAGATAGCCGTGACATTGCATCAGGATCGATTTTGGCGAATTTTCTAGCACGTTCCCCGATATCGCCTGCCAAACTCTGCCATTCTGTACGCACGGCATCCATGTCTTCAGCCGCTCGTAGGAACTCGGTCATGCGCGGCAATATGCTTTTGAAGTTAGTCACCAGTTGCCGGCGGTTTAGCAATGACAGCTTGTTCCGGCTGATAGATTCTTTAATCAAAGTGCCTTTTGCTTTCAACCCCTCGAATTTATCCGATTCAGGTAATCTAATTTTTTTTTGAGTGTTATCAGCAGGTGATAACTTTGCCACGATAGCGGCATCAATTACCTTGTCTAGTTCAACAATCGGAAGTCTGCCAGCCATGCCAAGACGCCTTAGACCTTTCGATACCATAGAACGAATCTTACGGATCAAAGCTTTCACATTTGAATCAGTAGCACGTTTTTCAGCGAGCCTGGCCATCACTTCACCGTAGAACTGATCTGCCGGATAACTTTCCCTGATTTCATCCTTCAGACTGTCATGGCCTTTGAGCGCATCAATATCAGCTTCAACCTGCGACCAATCATCACCTACTACGGCCTCAACACCCATATGGCCAGTGATCTCATGCATGAGAGTAGTATTAAAATCATCTCTGGATTGAATCTGTTCAGCGTTGACATAAACCTGACCATTGTGGACAGAACCAACATCACTTGAATCTGCATCATATGGTAGGTCAAGGTGGCTATCGACAACATGTACCTTTACACCTTCTACCTTGTCTGCCAATGCCTGATACTTCTTCGCATTAGCGGTTGTCGCACTACGCTGACTCCTGACTTTCCTCTTTGGTGGCTCATCAAATGACTTCGCGGCCACTGGCCTTTTAGATCCACCAGCCGCTATGTAAGAATCACGTTCTGATTCCTTCATAGTGAAGTACATTCCTTTGTCGCGCATCTTATTAACTATTTTTCTAGCCTGCTCTTGATTTGGCTTCGCAGAATAATAATTCATACCGGGAGTTGTATAGAAGTCGGTTCCTATGGATCTCGGCTCCCATGAGCTTTTAAACTTCTTCAGCTTTTGAGACATGTTGCTTTTCGGAAATTGCATCTCGAAAAATCCATCCTTGTAAAGCATGGTGATGCCATCAACTGACTCAAGCTTCCCTTTTTGCTTTAAAACTTCCAGAGCGGGACCGGCTGATTTCATTTCAAATTCAGTATCAGAAACAACATCAATCCCGGAATCAAACCACCACGGCATTAAGAACCCAACATGATCCCCACCACTTTTATCAGTGAAGTTTACTATCTGCCCTTCATATTGATTGGCCAACGGGAAAACCAGATTCCCGGTCATTACCGTTCTTCGTTCTCGCGATTTGGTATCTGCAAAGAAATGGTCGGCTGGATCAAATGAACTCACATCAAAGCGATGGCTAAACTGTGACATTGGCACCTTCAACACGCCTACAGGAGTATTGGTTGCAATCGAAACTATCACCGATGATGGAGCAAATGGGTTTCCAGTCTTAATATTTCTGACGCCAATTCCAACAACGACACCTTTAGAATCAGATTCCTTAAAATCAACTGTGGTGCCTGGCTGGAATCTATTTGCAAACCTGACAAGCATGTCCCTTGATACTGCCAAACGAGACTCACGACGCCCCTTTGCTTTTGCGTAGGTGTCTTTAATTGCTTTGGCCGCTGCCCGTTCTTCTTTGTTCTCGATTACTCCCAATACAACGTCTGATGGCTCAATGTTTCCGAACCGGAGCCTGAATGCTCTACCGGCTTCATTCACTTCTGCCTGAAACTTCTCAGCCGCTTCATCTGACATGATTTCATTGATTGCTGAGATGGTGTCGTCAGATTCAGACACCAGCTTTGAAACCTCATCCGCATCAAGACTTTTACCTTGAACATTTGATTCAACCAAGTGTGTTGTAGTCGCGCCTGATAAAACGCTGTTACTTCCATCACCTTCGAATAGAACGTCACTGGCAACGATATCAGCTTCAAGATTAACGATATCTGTGGAAAGTCGGTTAGTACCCATCGCGTTTTCATATTCAATGCGTTGTTTATAACGTTCCTCTACCTCGGCATAGAAGTCTTGCTGTTCTTTAACGGTAGCGTATGCCGCCACCCTGCCGGATATCTTCAGTGCCAAGTCCTTCGCTGGCTCCTTTATTTCCTGATCTTCTTTGAAAACTGGAGCGTCCGGGATCTTCTTTGCAAACTCAGGGTTATCACGTAGGTACTCTGAAACCACCACATCACCGTAATGATTAAGAAAGTCCAAAGCTTCAAATGTCGTGCTCCCTTCGGTGTTAGCGCTGGTGTTGGCATTCAGGCTTGATAGTTTCTTCAGTGCTGCCGCCATTGGCCGCTTTTCACCTGGGCTTGCTGAACTTAAAAATGTAAATTCAGGAAGTATCGAACCATACTGACCTGTTCGATTGATTCGCCCAAGCATTTGCATCATTACATTCACATCTGGCGGAGGCTGAACAACAATCATGTGTCGCTTAAGTGTTTCATTTTCCGGCAAGAATTTCTCACTGGCATGAATACTAAGACCAGTAGCACCCGCAGCGTTTAAAACGAGTGCATCTTTTTCGTTATTGTTGTACTGATCAACTGTCAACCTTCGGTTTTTAATCTCCTTTTTATCGCGCTTGATAACGGTAGGTGGTGTAGTCGAATAATCAAGGCGCAACTGTCTGCCGGTTAACTCGCCTACATTCATCCCTGCTTCGGTCATTTTGTGAAGCATCCAGTCAATAGGTGATACCGGTACACCTTCAAGATCAAGCTTACTAATCGCCCGTTCTGCTTCGTTATAAGCAAACGCGGTTTCAGCATCAAGCTTTTCCATTGGAACGTCGATCACTTGTTTTTCACCATCTTTGTCAATGGAAAGTCTTCTGGTCCTGCTCAATGCTCGCTTTAGTATGTCTCGAAAATCAGCGTCGAATTTATCACCGACCACACCTTCATTGTTTCCGATAAACCCTTCCATCGTATTGTAGAGCCCAATAACTACCTTCTCGCCACGTTTATGCAATTCGATTGCTTCATTCGCGGCAATATCAGCCTTCAGGCCAAGTAGCAATTGAGTGATATAGTTGTGCATGACGCTATTAAAACCGGCATGATTTACATTGCTCGACGCTCTGTTACCGGCACCGGCAATTCCCGCATCAGCGCCTTTCATGGCTTTCTTGACACCTTTCACATAACCATTGTGAAATAGCTTATCGGCGGCGGCAATTGCACGTAGCCCGATGGTCAACTGGTCTGCTACCTTTAGATCCCTGGCCGCATTAGCTTCATCTGTTTTAGCGTTGACATTGATACCTTCAAACGATCTCTCTCTACGGATTAGCTGCCCTGCTATAGCGAGTTCATTGGCGATAGCTGCCTGTAGTGGCGCCCCACCACGCTCTAACGCTGCCTCAATTCTCCCGGCACTCTCGGCTTTTTGAGCTACTTCTTCTATAACTCCACCATCTTTCTCTTCAGTATCCGGGGATAACATCATTTTGCCAAGCTTCGTATTATTGAAAGCCGCCATATTTTCCGGCCGCTTTGCATACGTTGCTGACAAATACATCGAAGGATTGCCCTTTACCAAGTTGCGCAAGAAACCACCACCGGTAATACGCTTCTTGTCACCAGTACCCGCAACCGCGTTGCCAGCCATGTTGTGTGCTTCATCTAAGACGAAAAACACATCGGATGAATTGGCCAATGCTGTTAATGCTCGACGCTGAATGTTGTCGGTGTTGATCTGTGAGTAGTTGGTGAAAATCATGTTGTTGTCTTTTGGAAGGCTACCCTTCAACAACGTTTCCATGAATTCTTTTTGCACCTTACTGCCTGACTTTCTAATGATTCTCTCAACCTGACCATCACCATGATCTTTGGCGATTTCAGCAGATGCATTCATTAAAAATGGCTTGATATCAGATTTCTCCATTCCGATATCCTGCATGTCTTCATACATATCAGTAAAAAGATTGGCTTTTTCGGTGAAGAATATCGGAGTCTTACCCTTGATTAGAGCGTAGCGAATCATAGCCGCTGCCTGACGCCCTTTACCCTGACCGGTAGTATCCGCAATGATTACGGCCTCTCCCTTCTCAGCGTTATAGATCCCGGCTGCTACGCCATCAATCTGTAAGCCTGCCAGACCTGATTGCATTTCCTCAACGGATTTATAATTAAGCTGCTTGACAACATAC
Organism: Laminaria ephemera; assembly: GCA_036873875.1. Classification (NCBI taxonomy): domain Eukaryota; class Phaeophyceae; order Laminariales; family Laminariaceae; genus Laminaria; species Laminaria ephemera. The sequence continues at coordinate 20,138 of JAYJMJ010261466.1, read as the reverse complement.
TCATCAATGTTGCCCACTTCTTTTTCAAGCTTTGCCTGGTACTTGTTTACTGCGGATGCCATGTTGCTCGGTATGAGCGCACCCATGTTGTAACCAGTCGATGAACCTGTGTAAGTTCTCTGTAACCCGTTATCTTCTACAGCAGGCTTTGAATTACTTGCAGGCTTGGGTTTTTCATCAGGCTTTCGATTTCCTTTACTGTCTCCGGGCTTGCCTTTCTCCACCGAATCGGCTGATCTATCGACTCCATTAGAATTTGTGCTATTTCCATCGCTTGGGCTTCCTGCGGTAGATGGTCTATCGACAGATTCAGATTGCTTACGTCCTCCCCTCCCTCCAGAGCGGCTAGAGCCATTTTTTGCAGTGTCTCCAAGTAATGCGTCGAGTCTTTTGGATGCTTCGCCATCGACATACTCATGAAGCTTGCTTGAATCGGGTCTAACCCGATCGGGTGATACCAATTCATTATATACTTTCTCCCACGAATCAAGACGCTCAATAGCGTTGTAATTTGGACCTAGAATGCTCTCATCTGGAGCACTCTTTCTACCATCAATGGAAATAACCCGGACAGGCCATGATGCACCCTGCTTTGTGTATAGGCTACCATCAATCTCAGTGTGAGCAGTCACATTGTAATTTCTGTAAAGCCACTTGAAAAACTTCTTATCTTGCGATGATGGCGATCCCGGCTTTCTATTAGCGCCGATAATCATCACGGCTTTACCATCCGGGTCCATTCTTTCCAGACCTTCCCTGACAATGGCGTGGTCTATCTGCCTGAAACCATCAATAGCCTTCTTCATGCTGCCAAATGGCGGATTCATGATGACCTGCGGGTATGAGCCACTATCTATCGCTAAAGCGTCACCCTGAGTCGTTTTGATGCCTTGCGCCTTAAGAACCTTAACCCTGTCCGGGTCCATCTCATTTGCAAATGCCGATTCTTCAGGCTTGGTTATAAATGACAGCAACATTCCGTTACCGGCTGAATTATCCCAAGTGGAATTGCCATCCACCATTCCTGCGGACATTGCAGCCGCATAAGCTAATGGTGCTGGTGTAGAGTAAGCCTGTCGCCCCATAGAATCGCCAGACCTTACATTCAGATTCGGCTGATTTTTATAGTCCTGAACCAGTTGATCATAAGTAGACTTCACATCGGAACCGGCCTTAATCACACCTCTGGCCTTATCAACAAGTCCAGATTCAAATTTCTCTTGATGGGCTTTCAGTTGCTCCAGAGTAACCTGCCCTGGCTTAATTCCGTTTTCTTCCGCAATCTGCTTTTTTAAATCCCGGTTGGTCAGCTTTTTCTCAGGCTTTTTGGATTCCGGGTCTTTTGGTGGAGGGGTATCTGTGAGCTTGGCCAATTCGATACGAGCATTTTCATATTCATAGTTATCATACTCAGCTTCAAGAACATCTTTGATCTTGTCTATTGGAACACCTGCATCATGAGCCGCTTTAATTGCTCCGGTAGCTTCAGGGTGTAGATGCAAAATGCTATCTATCTCTGGCGTGTCTATAAAGTTGTTAGCGTTAAAGAAGGCATATGAAAACCCCTCTGGTGTTGCGCTACGAGCATTTTTAGTGGCCAGAGACTTACCACCATAATTCGTATGCATCTTGCTTCCCTGCGTCGGTTCAGACACAGCAACTGGCAAATCAGGATTGAAGTTGCCCCATATAAGAGTTTGTTTCGTGTAGTCCTCACCAAATTGATTTGGGTTAAACGAAATCATTGGTTCTGGTAATCCAGTTAACCTTGCAATTCTACCTACGGGGTTTTCTAACGCCCATATCTGCGGCCTGAAAAACTCGATAGTTCGCATGGTTTGAAATACAAGCTCTTTGCTTGCTTCGGTTCTGCCATCAGCGTCCTTGCCTTTAAAGTGACGAGAACCCGAGCTACTGAAATCAGTACATGGACAAGCAGCGAGAATTGCGTAAATTTCTTTGCCCCCAAATGCTCCATATTCATCATTGAAGTGTTCTACGCTGAAATCATTGATATCTTGTCCAGATTGAATGTCAAACATATGAACATCGTATCCGGCTTCTGCATACGGCCTTACCCATTGCCCAGACAGATCAAATAAAGACAATACAACTTTATCTCCATTAATTCTTTTATCCTGCTCACTAGCATTCTTCTTCCACTCATTTACCTGTTTCTGAGCTTCACTTGGAGTAAGATATTTTCCATCTCCTTTTTTTATTGGATTTTCATATTTAGTTGTGAAATTTATTCTCTTGTGTCCAGTTGGGAACATTGCAGAGAATTGATCGGTTATTTCAGAAAAAGCTTCCACGTCAATGTATGTAGGATCGTATCCTACTGACGCTGTATCCTTTATATCCCCATCAGGAAATGGATATTTTGAGTCTTCATCTAACGGCTTTCCTTCGTTAGATTGATGCTCTGGAGCGGTACTGACATTTTTTCTACGTGCTTCAATAGCATCACGCATTTTACTTTTTGTCTTAGATCCCTCGATCTTAATGCCAAGTTTATCTACCTGATCGCGTAGCTGCCCGAATGTATCGGAGGGAGCCGGTTTCGTGGTATCGCCAGTTTTAACCCATTGCCTGAAGTCTTCCATTGCCATCGGAACAATTGACTCTAGGCCATCCCAACCTTCAGCATAGTTAGACATATACGCTTTCTGGGCCTCACCTTTGCCACGAAAGCCCATCATCACCTTATGTTCATCAAACTTACCGTTTAAGTTCTGATTTACAATGAACACCTGGCCGCTCTGGGGATGATCACCCACAAACACGTCAAGATCATCACCATCAGCACCCTTAGTGCCTTTGATGTCTCCATAGTGGTTCTGCATGGTGATTGACCATGCTTTGCCGCCTTTGTCTTTACCTGATCTGGTTGAGCCCTTTGGATTCTCAAATGTGATATTGAACCCATGAAGCTTGATCTTCCCTTTTTTATAATTATCGGCTTCTATTTGGGCTGGTGTCGGTTCAAGGTTAGTATCTGCCGCTGCCGTTTCAACCTGCTTGCGGTCAACAATATCTGCAATCGCATCATCTGGCGGAATGTCGTCAAGCTCACGGACAACTTCATCCGAATCGTTGCGACGTTCCATTTCTTCATTGACCACATCATTAATCATTTCATCACTGGTTTTACCCTTGTGACGACCTGATTTTATGGTGTTTTTGGAATCTTCCAAATATGGCGTAAAAGAATCCTGATTAACCACGTCAGTCATTGACTTGCTTGATTTAACATAGCCTTGCCTAGCTATATCTTCAAATGCTTCCTTTTCTGTTAGGAACGTAGAGTCACCAATCATTCCGTTGTCATCTAATGTTGTATGACGATGATTATTCTTTCCGTCGAAGCTTGGGGTTACTACGGCGTATGTTGTTCTTTGCCCGGCTTTTCTACGCTCTAAGAACACACCTGACATTCTTCCGCCATTTGTTGATAGTGCATTATCAATAATTTCTTTTCTGCTTAGTTGGTCGAAAACTATTTCTTGACGAAGCTCATTGCCTTTATCAATTTCGGGATCAAATCCATAATATTCATCTTCTTTTTTGGTTATATCCAGAATGTCTTGTATATGATTCCTTTTCTTCTCAGGACTCATATACTGATCAACAATGTTTTCTTTCGGCGCATCAAAGATAGCTGTACGTCTATCCACCTCATCAGCCAAAGCATTGCCGCTCACATCTTCAGGCAATGAATTAGTTAACTTGTCCCATGCGTCAGGTGGCAATCCTGCTTTCTGCATCCGGGTATAAGCATCATAGATACGCTCCTGAACATCATCAGGCATTGAGTCACCTGGTCGTACCACTGCCTCTTTTGCGATTGGAGATAGCTTTGCAGTCTGACCTTCGGCAACTTCTGTCGGTTGTGCCAGTTGCTGCAATCCGGTAAAGCCATCCAGCCACCGGCGTTGATCTTTCGACTGCTCTTCAAAAATAGCAACTTCTTCACGCTGACCGTCCAATTGCTTTTTTAAACCGTCTATTTGACGTTTTCTAGTGTTTGCAATTGCTTTTGCAACCGGAGTTGCAGCGTTTTTCAATCGTTCATCAAGCTCGGCCAGGCTGTTAGATATCTTGTGTTCAATCCGCTCGATATTAGCTTTGGTGCTTTCTGTGCCACGCTCTAACAACTTTGGCTCAGTCGATACAGAACCAAGTTCACCGTAACTAACTTCACCTTCATAGGTGTTGCCGGCCTTTTCCAGCTTTGGACCGTCTGAAGCTTTTTTCTTGTCAGCCGGGATGAACTCACCTTCCAATGGAAGATCCGGGTTTTTCCCATGAACTACATCATCAGATTCGCCACGAGGGTTATATGACTCTCCCCTTTCCCTTGGTGCCGGTTCTGGATTTGGATTTTCCCCATAGATAACATCGTCATGGCCTAACTGACGTACACCATTGGGCAAATTGTCAGGTGATTCAGTAGAATCTTTGTGTGTGCCATCATCGTTGAAGTAACGTGGATCTTTAAGGCCAAAATCTCTTGGTGGTGTGTATCCCGCATCTGGCGATTGATATGGATCATTGGGAACATCATTTTCAGGCAGTGATTCTGCGCCGTAGTCGCCAAATTCGCCCGGAGGTTGCCAGTCCTGGTTAGGCTTGTAGATTTTCGATACTTCCTTTTTTACTTCGTCCGGTACTGCATCATCATTCATAACCTCTTCAATCGCAGACTTGACCATATCTGAATCTTTTGATGACATTGCATCAGCAACTTGCCCCGCAGCACTAAAGCCACCGGACATTGCACCACCACCGAAAAATCCGGCTAATCCCGCAGTCTTCCAATCTGCCATGATGTTTTTGAACTGGCTGATATCATCGGTCGACCAGTTATCAATGTCAGATCTAACCATCTCGACTGCCGCCTGCTCGATAGCAGTTTGAGCTACTTCGGTACCGGCCTCCTGTAGTGAGGTCACACCAGCGTCTTTTAACACCTTCATCGTGCGATTCTTCAAGCCTGTGACAGCGCCAGCACCTTTTAACTTACCAATGGCACTAAATATCGGTAAAGTCTCCAGAGAACCGGATATAGCGCCTGCTGCAATGGCCTTGCCTGCATGGATCTCGCCGGTTTCTTCCGACATTGACGCACCAACACCACCGGTCATTAACCCGGCCCCCACGCCAGCAGAACCGATCTGTGCGGCATGTTTGGCAATACCACGACTAACAGCAGTCTTCACCACCGCGCCAGTACCACCACCAATTAACATTGTCGCCACTTGCGGGACCATTTCACCGATTTTACCCATCGCAAAATCGACAGTACTTCCAATGCCATCAATCTCTTCTGCGGTGTTTACCTTTGCCGGTTTGTCGGATGCCTGCCGCATTTGCTCACGGTAGCCACGCATACCGGCATCTTCCAGAGAATCAATGCCAAGTCCGGCGCCAGCTACGGCACCCAAGCCTGAAACCATACCCTGGACCTGATCAACACCACGCTTTAAACCTTTGGTGAATTCTCCGCTTTCTGAATCTGGTTCAAACGATTCGATACCTTCGACAAGAGCTTCATATGATTTCATTGGCCTGGTCCTGCGATTGTTCGATCTGGTTGAGCTTTGTATCTATCAAGCCTCAATGATCTCTCACCACGTTTCACCTTCTTTTGAGCCATCTGACGTGCTGCTTCAGCAACTTCAGAAAGCATTTGATCAACTGATATCTGATCGCTACCGGCAAATCGCTTCATAATTTCCATGATCTCCTTGTCTTTGACCAGATCAACTGCCTCTGCGGTCAATCCCTCATGATTAGAAAGGGTTTCCTTCAATGCGGAACGAACCGGCTCCGGGCCTCCCGCTAACTTCTCCTGTCGCTTTGATCGTGAGGCGACCATTGCTGCGGCCTTGTTAATATCTCCACCTTCACCGGCAAGCTCTTTCGCCTGCTCGACTGCCTGTTGCGAGACAATGCCCTTTTCTGCCAGTACTGTGTGCGCCATCTGGCCTTGCAAGTCGCCCTCATCCTCATAGAATTTACTCATGATTTCAGATTGTTTTGACACTGGCTCACCAGATGAGCCACCGGCTATCACTTCACCTGTCTGCTCATCAACCAAACGATCATCTTTACCAAGCTTTGTAGTTTTTCGATCTTTTGGTGGTGGCGTCAGGCCATATGCATCTTTAACAGTTTTCAATTGCCCGGCAATCTGCGATACACCGATGGCTTTTTCCATGATATCTACAGCATCAAACTTAACCATGATGTCGTCTTTTTCCGAAGACTTACCATAGGTTTCAACACCGGCCTTACCATCTTTTGAACGTAGCATTGCGACAAAACCGTCCTCTGTTCGCTGCATAACGTCAAAATCATAGTTACCCTTCCGGCCATCAATAAACCCTTTCGATGCCCATAGAGCTTTTAGCGCCGGTTGAATAGCTGGATCATCCAACTCAATACCCTGTTGTAGCGCATCCTGCAGTTCTTCTATCGCCTGAAAGTTTTCATCAATCTGATCAAATTCAAGACCGCTGTTTTCAGCAATTCGACGTGCCACCTTGTTAATTTCATCAGTATCACCAGAACCATTCGCCATCAATGCATCAAGCCGCTGTGCATCCTTAGCGATATCCTCTGTTTTAATTGCCTCTTTCTTTCGCTCTTGATCAAATCGTGCTTCCTGCATTTGCATCTTTTGAGCATCAAGACCAAGTTTCTGACCTGTGATCTGCATTTTCTCCAGTTCACGACGATAGCCTTCTTGGTTGCGGTACTCATCCGCTCTGTACATTTGAGCGTTATGGCTTTCCTGACGCATTTCACGTTGCTGTGAGCGATCCTGCACACCTTCACTGAACAATTGATCTTCACGCCCTTGCAATACTTCCTGACGTTGTAGATTACGGGATCTGTCTTCTTGTCCCTGGCGATACTGTTGATCATCCCGGCCTTGCAGTAGAGAACGACGCTCTTTTCCACGCTCGTACTCTTCATCATCACGCTTTTGAAGTTTTCGACGCCGGTTTCTATCATCAAAATCGTCAATGACAGATGCCACCTGCCCATAGCCATTACCTGCATCACCTATCAATGATCGGTTGGCAAGTTGTTGCGTGTTGAATACTCTCATAAATCATCCCAAGCGGCTTTCTCGTCTGCGTTTCTTTCTTTTTCAAAAACCCAATTTGAAATAGATCCAATCTTCAAAAAATCATATGCGATATCGTGTACATAAGTGAAAGCATGACCACTAAGATTAGAAATCTTCCCAAAAATTCCTTGAATTATCCAAAGAGGCATTATCATCAGCCCCACAATTATGCAAAGCAAAATCCATGGAAGACTTATCCACCAACGATAGTTTTTCATGCGTTGAAATAAGTACATTAGTTACCCTGCAAGTAAACCGAGTGCACCACCTATCAAAGCACCTGCACCACCACCCATTTGGGCACCCAAAGTCGCACCTTGCACCGCACCGCTAAACCTTTGCTGCTTTCGAGCCTGTTTAATCTGTGCATTTTGAGTGTTACGGGCAGATTCAGATTGCGCCAGTTGCGAAAAACCACGACGTGAAGCACGGTTTTTACTTTCATATGATTCACTTAGTGATCTCATGATCCAAGAACCACAAACAAGGTTGATTCATTTAGAATGAATTTTGAATAGAATTTCTCTTTATCTATTCCAGAAAAAACGTGCAATCCGTCTACAAAAACTTTTTTTACAGTAAATTTTCCGTCATCAATGGATCGTAAGAGAATGCTGCCAATAGTCACGCAATTATGATCAGGGAAATTTCTTTTTTGACCATGCTTGCTAACAACGACAAGATCAGAATTTCTATCTGCCTTTTGTCTTATGTAATGAGAGTGCCCGGAAACCCTTCCAGCACTAAAAATTACTGTTTTATGCTCCATTGCATAGTCAATCTCTGTATAACTATTTGGGTCAAATCTATTCACTTCAGAATATCGTATTAAGCTATTAATAATCTCTGGGGATATATATTTGTTCATAGCAAATCAGTCCTTAGTTGATCGTAGAATCTACCCGCGTTAGTTGAATTCGTCGCCTTGCTCAACTGTCTTCCGCGCTGTAACTTTCGACTTTCATTGCGATCAGCAGATAGGCCAAATTTACGATTGCGCTCTGATGTTCTGGATTGAGCCCTATCGAATGCCATGTCACTCTGCTGATTAACGGTCTGCATGAAACTCGCACGATTAGCCTCTGCCTGTGGGCCAATTAAGTGATTGGCATACATCGTTTCCAATGGGGCCAATTCGTCGTTGTATCGCGCCAGATCTTCTCTGGTGTGAGCGGCATAGATTTGATCAGCCGTTTGCGCTGAAGATTTATTGCCACTTCTACCAAACAGGCTACTTCCCAATGCAAGAGATTCTAAAATAGCCATTACCTGCCCCCTGAGTGCAGCCGTCGACTTCCAAGTCTTTCAGCCGGTGATTGTGAGAGTTGACGATTCTTGAATGCCATGCCAGCACCAATAGCACTACCAACCATGCCCCTGTTATTGGTCTGATTAGCAAATCGACTGGCCGCATTAAAGTTTGCTTCCGTCGCTTGATTGGCCGCTAGCTGCCCGATATCTTCAGCACTCTGCATCTGGGCACCATGCGCCATGCCAGCCGCGTTACTGAGTGCACCGAAGGCATTGACTGTATCTGCCTCTGCCGTCTGCCTGGTTGCCGCCGCTTCATCGGTCGCCTGCGCGATATCACCCATATCTCTGTTTCCAGCATTGGGATTGAAACTTGGTCGTTGTGATTCGTAGGCGTTACTGACGTTTGCCACCGCTTCACCGGACTGAACGCCCTGATGTTGAATGTTCCCGTTTTGATCTAAGTGTGATCGACGTGCGGTTTCATCAAAGCTGTGTGTTTTAGTGGCCGGATCGTATTTCATCCCCAGAGTTTCACGAACACGCTCACGCTGAAGAGGAATGCCAGTTTCCTTGTAATTATCACGCATAGCTGTCATTAGCTCTGCTTGAGCCAATTCAGCCTGCGAAACCTGGGCTTTTGGTGTCTTACTCTTTCCGAGCAATGCAGCCCCAAGACCGAGCGCTATACCCCATCCCATTATTTCTTCTCCAGCTTGTCAATTCGCTTATTCAATCGGTTAATTTCTTCTATCAATGATTTAACAGCTTTTTGCAGTTCTTGTTTCGACGCATCCTTCGGAATATGCATTAGTAAAGCTCCTCGACAGCATGGCCAACCTTCACCGACTGAATATTACGGCTTGACTCAACAATGATACGGACAATCCGCTTTCTATTGCTTGATTTTACAGTAAAATGACGGTCATTTGTTACTGGTACTGTACGACCGTCTACAGTCAATGAGCAGCCGGTATAGTCCTCTGCTTCAACCCTCGCATACACGAACGGTTCAGACTCAACCACCTCAAAATCACGTATCCATTTACCCACTATTTGAGTAGTTCCGGCCTGAAACCTTTCTACCCGGAGAGCGGTACCCAATTGGCTGTAAATGTCCAAACCTTCCATTCCGATTGATGGATCAGGATTTTTCACGAAAAATATATCGTTCCCGGTCAACAATGGCATGTCGATAAGTTCGCCATACTGAGTATTGAACGCGGATCCATTCCAGTTGCCATTGCCATCGGTGTAATAAAATAGATATCTGCCCTGAAAAGACGTCGCTTTGGCAGTACTTAACGGTAGTGTGCGCCATTCTTTTTGGTCGATGATCTCAACGTTTCCATCGAATCGGTTGTCCATCGTCAGTACACGTCCGGAATAGCGTTCTATCGAGCAAATACCGCTGTAGCTCAGATAGAGGATTGCAAACCCCATGTCGACGACAGAATCAGCCGATATACATGGCTCGTTAAAATCCAATTCCTGCTCATATGGACTTTCATAGCCTGTAATCACTGTCGGCCGGCCGTCTGTCAGAACCAGAACATCTTCACCTGATCTGATTATCCGGACTACCCGATTTGCCATTGGAATTCTGAACGGAAACGATATTGGATTACCCGGATCACTGATGTAGACAGAGCGGTTATCCATTGATACCCCCGCTATCCGGCCACCAGAAATATTGATCATATTGTGCAGTGGGTTTAATGGTGGTGCGGATCCCTCCTCCAGAACAATCGTTGTGTCATTGGGATTGATATCAAACGTATTGGTAGCGAGAACCCAAAAATTAGCCGTTGTAGCAACCAAATTCCCGCCAAGACCAACCCCCTGAGTAGTAACGTTTGTAGTCTCTTCGATCAGCCGTAATTCACCAGCAACCGACATATAAACCCGTAGAGCCACAATCGGCGATCCTATGGGAACCTGAACAGTGACGTCTGCCTCATCGTTATAATCATAAGAGGCTATGCCAGATGCAAGGGAAGGCGCCGACTCGTGACCGTCTGCCGTCAGGTAAGTGACCACAAAAGTAGTGTCTGCGATTCTAGTACCCGGTTCTGGTGGCGTTACTAAGCCTGTGAACCTTGCCCTAACCTGCTCTGGCGGTTGTGCCGAGCTAATGTTAAACGTCGATGTATAGGTGATATCGTCGGTATAAGTGTTCTGCAGTGATACCACCTGATCATTGAAAAATACGTTTTCCCTGATATCTTCAACCGCAACACCCTCAGCCAATGAGATATCCGGGATCTGAATTGTGCTGTAGGAACCATCGTTGCGCCTGACAATCTGAATTGATTGAACGCCTGGCAATGCATCGAAACCATAATCCACCCCGGCGTTATCGCACATTGGGGAAAACTCGCCCGAGGCTTGCCAGAGATTAAAAGCCCGAGTAGCGTAGTTCTTTTCCTGGTTGTACGGATGAAACCCGGACCTGTATCCCCTGAATTCCCTGATATCCATTAAGGTGTGATCGTCACAGTGACGTCTACTTCAACTGTAGATGTATTTGACAGCATAGGGTCATTGGACACCACCAACGGGATCGGGCCTTCATTGATCTGAGTCAGTATGTCGATGAAATCCGCGTTAATCGTCGTGTCAGCAATCGATGATTGCGTAGCGATCGACACCTCGGCATCAAGCTCAACCCTCGCTTCACCATCGCAAAGCAGGCTTTCAGAGTAGGCCTTCCATAACCCCGGGACCGGGATAGATTCATCAATTATCAGAATGTCCCGGGTGATCGTGTGAGCCGCACACCGAAGATCCATTTCAAACTCAGCATTGATATCAGCATGAACCAGTGAGTTAGAGCAGTTTGGTTCAATTAAATCACTGGCAACTATGTGACGTTCTTCAGCCCCGATGTCAGTACCGAGTATTTCCACGGTTCCGGCTGTAGTGATGCCTGGACGACAGAATTTAATGCATCGACTTGAATAGTCGAATAGAGCTTTCGGTATTCTTACTACCTTTCGATCACCGCAGCATTTACGGCAACTACAGGTTCTAGTGGCGTCGCACTCCCCTGTAAACCTTGATTCTTCGGACATTTAATCACCATTTATGCAGTCGATTGTTTCTGAAATTACGCGTTCCATGACGACCATTTGATGAAATACGAGAGCGAAACCTGTCTCCGAACGGTCGGCCTTCACCATTCACGGTACGATGGAAATCTCTTGCTGACTTCTTTTGTGCTTCAGCTTTTTGCTTATGAATCCCTGCAAACAAGTTCGGTGAATATCCATCTTTAGGCGTTGTCCAAGGCTTGTCCGGGATCTCCATTGCTTTTGTGATCGCCAGAGAGATGAGCCCTTCCTGATACGTGCTCATGATCTCTTCAGGAACACACTCAATACCTTCGAAGGTATGCGGCCAGAGAATCAACTCAACACGAAACGTCGCGTCTTTCTCTATTGGTCGATCCAGAATTATTTTGCCGTTCACTGGCTGGTAGAACGAATGAGGCTTATCGCACTCGTAAAATGCCATATTGCCCATGTCAGCCTGTGCACCGTCCTTGCGTTCGTAGACTATGATCTCATCACACTGATCGTGTGGGCACCGCTCATAGCGCATAAAAACCGCGCGCGCACGAGCCTTCACACCTTCAGGCAGTTCAAAATCTATCTGCTGATCACCACATTCAAGCTCAATGTTGTAATCGACATAGCGCCACCTGGTCGTTGATTCAAAAAACTCTCGAGCGGCCATAGTCAGCATACTTTCGCCAAGTGCGCCGATTTGCTTGATGTAGTTGCCGAGAGTCGAATTCAGATCATCTGAATTGGTCCCTTCAGGGAGTTTTACCGAACATTTACCCACCGGCGTTCTCCCGAGCTACTTGGTTAAGTATTTGGAGTTTCTTGTAACCTTTCTCCAAATGAGATTCAGAGTTTGAATTGTTACCGTAAGCCCGCTCATAGGCATAAGACAGTGCCAAATGGCGGATTGCCGGTAGTAATTTAGTTGAAAACGGGTCCGCGTTTGCTGCCGATACCGCTGTGAATTGAACTTCAACACCAGCTTCAGGTGCCGGGTATACCCACAAGCCATCTGGAGTATCGGGATCAATTATATAGCCGGTAGGATCGTCACCACTGTATGAACATCCACGCCATGCGGGATTCAGTTGGTCTGCCGTTTCTACGGTGATCTTTTCCAAACCGCAGTCTCCAGCCAGGCTATCTAATCGAATGATGCGAATAATGTCATCAGTGATCGGTAGTCGCGTGGTGCCGTCTGATATTGCGGTGAATGATTGCTGTGAACCTTCACCAGTTACCGTGAATACGTCGATTTTCGCCAGTTGAATAGCAAATTCCAATGTTTCATCGGTGAAATTTAGAGGGGGGGTTGACTCATTCAGGGTGTCAATGAGCATCGCTTTCAGTGTTACGTCATCAGCCATTATGGCACCCTTAAAACGCGGGGACCGAAGTCCCCGCTAATGCTACTGTTTATGTAGTCACAATGTAGTAGTGAAGAAGCATGATTAGCTCATCACCTGCCACAAGGTCTGCTGCCGGAGTCACAGTAAGATTCCAGTTATAGCCGCGCCAAGGGTTATTACCATTGTATTCATAGTCCATCATATGAACTGGAACACCTGGAATACCTTTTGCGGGTGCGCCGGTAGATGGCGCCGGTACAACACCAGCCCCAAATCGTGACACTTCCGAGAATAGATTTTCATCAACTCGTGGTACTTGATGCGTACTGTCCTGAATCTGATCGTCCGGGTGTGCACCTTCGATAGTCCAGCCAAGATCGACAGCACCACCAGCCCATGCCGCACCCTGCCAAACATCAATGCCATAGATCATCATGTTCGCAGGCATATTGCGCACTTCGATCACATCGCCAGCTTCAGGTAAACCAGTTGGCTTGCCTTCGTTGAAAAACTCTGCGGACACTTTGTAGATAACCGGCTCAACACTCGCATTAGCAATCGTGCTGTGTGTCAGCTTGTGATAACCGTTGTATCTTAATTTAGCCATTATGGTTCCTTTATTCCGGGTCTACTGCTGAGTAGATAGTGATGCCGCCAAAATCGTACAGCTTGTTGTTGCGATCACGAACGCGGACCTTCTTCAGTCCGGCCATGCGACCGATAGCAACACCTTTTTTGTACTTGTAGTCGTACTTTTCAGTCTCAATTGACCAAGTTTGACCACTCATAGTTCGACCGAATGCGTGTGCCATCATCTGACCACCGATCAACAAGCCCTGGTCCACGTCGATACCGATAGGTACTACCTGATCTTTAATCGTGGCGTTGTCATCATCATCGCTCATCTTAACGACTGAGTTTTGATAATGGCGAACCGGGATAGGTGTTTTGCAAACCAGTATGTCACCAGCCATCAACATGTCGTTGACGAATAGAGGGTGATCCCAACCAGAGCAGCGTTTCAGCGCATTGGCAACCAACTGTGCATAGTCATTAAAGCCTGGCTCAGTGCGCATACCTTCCCACATACGCGGAGTAACAAGCATGACGTACATTGGAGTAGTCTTCTTGTAGCCGCCGTTGTGAGTTTTGATCTCAAAACGTGCTTTTGGTGGCGGATTAACCATCTCTTCAAGGATGCGCTGTAGTCGATACAGAGAATCAATTGAGAATTTGTTGGCGTTGGTCATTGGAACTGGTGGCTTACCAGTAGAGAAACCACCGGCTGGCGCCGAAATACAGTTGGTAGTAGTGCCATACCCACCGCAGAAAAATGAGCGGTTATGAGTAGAAGGCATTAACGGATTCACCATGAAGTCGTTAAATGATCCCTCTGGGCCGTTATAGTCAGCGAGAGGTAAAATAAGATCGGAATCTTTATACCCGCCCCGGTTGCCCATCGCGTGATACATAAACTGCTCGTTATCGTACCGGATAGACCAGTCAACGATTGAAGCCCGAGCTTCCTTGACCAGTTCCCACGGTCGGCGTTGTTGGTCCATCTTGGAGCCAATGCGTACCGGATAGCGGGTAACGTCGATAGCGATTTCATAGCGGCTGGTATGCAGATCATCTTCATAACCGCGAGCATCAGCGTTGCCCATGCGTGGCAAGCCGACCAGTCGATGTTTAATGTCCATCGTCACATGATCACCAACACCTCTTTCAAGGTCGGTAATACGAACAATCGGACTTTCAGCGTCTGACTGTGCCTTAACCTTTTTAGAGGTCAGGGTTTTCTTGATGTTTGAAGACATCAATCTTGAAAAGTTTACGCGGCCTTGCTCCCACCGGGAGGTTTCAGCCATTAAGATATCGCTTTGTATGGCGGCGCGATCACCGCGTGTGGTATTTGCTGACACTTTGTTTTGCCTTATATTTTGGGTTTATAAGGCGCAGTTACTAAACATCGCTGGAATACTGATCCAGTATGTCTATGTCTTCATCCGTCCAAGAATCACTTGATTTCGCACGTATCTGCGCCACTCGCTCTGCATTTGAATTTCCTGGATTCGTGCTTCCACCCGGCAAGTCGCTAATCGAAGGTGCTACCCTCGGTACAGTGCTGCCTGGCTTAACTTGAATCTTCAAATCCTCGATAACACGACGCTGAATGAATTCATTTTGTGATTTGATGTTGTCCGGGTACAGCGTTGACGCTGCACTCATGTAAGAATCAGCTAGTTTTAAGCGTTCTACTGCTGCAATGGTTGATTCCGCATTTGGATCACCTTGCGCTGCGTCATACCAAGACAACAACTCTGGTGTATCAACCAATGAAGCACGCGTTTCAGATGAGGCTTTAGCCGCTTTCAATGCGTCAATTTCTTTCCGCAACTCAGCAGTTTCAGTTCTCGACCGTTCTTGTTGAACAATCTCTCTGTTACGTTGCGCGGCTTGCCTTTCTGCCTCTTCGTCCCCGAGTTCATCTGAAATATTGGCCAATTCATCCTCTGTTAAAGGTCGAAGTGACTCAGCTTCAGGCGCTTTCGGCTCCGGATCGGCTGGTTTTTCAAGCTTTGCGTTCGCTTCGTCTAACTGTCTCTGAAGGTCATTAGCTCGCTTACGTTCTGCGGTTAATACGCCTACAGGGACTTGATGTTTTGATGCTTCAGGCGAGGGTTCTGGCGCGGGAGGATCCTTTTCAGGCTCCGGTTCCGGATCTTCGTCTTCATTACCTTCACCTTCCGGTACTTCAGTATCATCATCAGGAATTGAATCTAACTGTGATTCCAGTTGATCCACGTCCACTTCATCAATATCTACATCTAAATCATTCAATGACATTACTGTCGGTCCCCGTTATCGGTTGGAGAAAAACGAATAGCGCTTTTATCGGTCAGCGCAACTACGAGCCATTATTTTAGAATGAGAGTCAATGAAACGGTATTTAGAGATAAATTAACTACATTGCGACGTTGTTAGATAACCTTTTCTAACGCTCGTGCACACCGCTCTACTGCTTCGCGGCTCCACCATAACTTCCGGTTTAAGAACTGAGGCGGATCAATCGGGATCGTTCTTACCAATCCAGTGGAATTAGACCGGTAGATTGTGATGGTCGACACGCCCAGGTGCTGTGCTACTTCCGTTATTCGCATGTTTTCAGACAGGAATTTTAACGCGCAAGCAATAAACTCATCGGCCTGCTTCTGATCAAACACCAAATCACGACCACGCACCTCACCTTCGGGAAGATCTATCCCGCAATACTGTGTCTGGTTACTGTGGCACCGGTACAGAGTCCGGTACGTGATATTCAATCTAAGGCAAATGTACTTTATGCTACGCGGCTGCGCTGGCTGGTTCGTCAAGCATGGCGAGTTTTGCATTTCTACGGTCCTCCCTGATTTTTTCTACTTCAGCTTTTATTTTGAGTTTTTCCAGTTGCAGCTTTTCCGCCTCAAGATCCAGTTTTCTTGCCTCAAGGTGTGCTGTCGGGGTTTCCTCTTCTGAATCTGCATCAGCCAGGGTTTTACGTGCTGACGCCCGGGAAGATTCCGCCACTGCCGTTGCCTGATCTGCCTGTGCGTCTTTCAATCGGTTATCAGCCATCACCGTTTCAATTTCCAACTGACGGTCAGCTTGTGCCTGTTCAGACTGTGCCTTCATCTGCTCTTGCATCTCTTCTGGAGTCGATGCACCACCATTTTCCATCTGAAACTTGGCAAACACTTCTTCAGCACCATCTGCATCTTCGTTTTTCAAGAAGAGCTCAATGAAGTATTTGGCGGCCGGGGTGTTGGCCAACTGCCCGATCAGATCCTGATACTTCATCTGTGACTGCTCGCGATACCCGGAACTCGACGTGATCTCAGACATAGTGATTTGCAGCTTTGACTTAGCAAGCCGGTTACTTATAGTGCCGTCTTCCTGCATCTGGTTCAGGTGAATCATCTGTGGCTGACCATTCATCGGCGACTTTACTTCGATATCGGCCGGCCGATCTGCATAATCATTTAAATGGAAGGTATGCAATTGCTCGGCAACCAACATTTCAGCCGCTGACTTCTTACTCAGCAGATAAGCCATGTTAGTTGAACCCAGCTTGGCAGAGTTCTCGATAGCCACACCTGACATATCCGTTTCAGATGCGCCAGAGAAAGCGGCCACAATGCCTGATACATCGCGGATTTCCTGCCGGTAGTCCTGCTTCAAGCTCTGTAGATTGTGCAATTCTTCCCACTCACGGAGAATTTTGATATCAGCTTCAAGGTTAGCGTCTTCTTTGAATGCAACCATCGCATCCAGTCGCAGCAATTCCTTCCTGATTTCCTCTGCCGAGTTATCGCCTTCAAGCTCTGACTCATGCAGTGAGTCTGGCTTAATCAGTAGTTTTGCCGACGACAGGATATGAAGTTGCTGATTCGTGACAAAATTATAGTTAAATGCCGGATCAATCATGTCGTGCATCGGACCAACAAAAATGTTGCTACCTGACTTCTTATAACCCTGCATCGGAATAAACGGCGGGTTTGGCCCCTCATGATCAACATAGTGCGTTTTTTCGGCGCCGATAAAGAATGATTTCTTAATCGTGATCACATTGCGCTCTACCCTCTCACCCTCAAGGTGTGGCGCATCTTCAACCAGTGACCCATCATCCATCACTACAAGTACACGCATCTCCGGGACACGCTCATAGCACTCACGGACGATAACCATCCGGCGCCCTTCATCGTACAACTGGTGATAGTGGTCGTGATAATCGATACCATCGTACTGATCAAAGTAACCAGTCGCACCACCGTTAGCCAGGCGGTCAATCAAATCGCGGTGACGTGGCATATGGAGTTTTAAATAATCTTCGTGGTAGGCTTGTTCGCGACACACCCAACGACAGTTTTTAAAGCCGCCTTTCATGCTGTAGGTGTCCCACTTCATCTCATACCAAGGAACTTGGTCGACAATGTACTCATGGCGCAATGCGTGTGGACTACGGCGAACGTTATACCAACCGATCCCGGCTATCATTTGATCAAGGTGAACTTCAGAACTGATATCGTTTACCTTGCAAATAGACCAGTCCCTGTGAAGCATCTCGTTACTGGCCTGCGCCACCTGTTTAAAATCATTCGTTCGTGCTCCCACCTTTACATCGGTTCGAAGCTTTTCAGAATGACCTATAACAGTCATTATGGTTGATTTACAGAGGTTTACCTTAGTGGTAGGCATACCGATTTCTTCCGCATAATCCAGCATGTCTTGCGACAAACCTTCACCGTCAAAAACATTGTATGCACGGAACGCCTGATCACGCCATTCGTCGTAATACGGTTGATCTCTAAGCACCTCGCAAATCGAGATGCCGTCTTTTATGCCTTCCACTAGATAAACTCCTTATCTAAGTTTACGTAGAACCACTCTATAAGTTCCCGGCTGGTCCGGTTCAGCCGGATCTGCTGCCGATTTCTCAACCATGATTTGCATGTTTTCAAGCATGAATTTTTGATCAGATCCACCAGGCTGATAAATCAGAGTGCTACCAGTCCCCGACATGTTGGTGCCGATCAACTCGGCCTGGGCCTTGCCTTCAGTGCCATCTACATCAATTTCATAGACAGTGTTGGTTTTCAGAGGAATATTAGGTGTAAATGAGGCTGGCAACCGGATCGGAGTTGTAGAACTCTTTGGCACCGTAATGGTTGTAAGCTTTCTGACCTGCTCGATGTACATGTCTTTTTGGCGGACAACTTCATCATAGCTAATTTCTTTCTCTCTCAGCTTCGCGTTTTCAGCGTGTAGAGATTGAATTTCATTGCTATTGCTGCTGGTCCGGCCTTCCAACTGACTCATTAAGCCAGCTACGTTAGTTTTCTGCTCTGCCAGTTCACCTTCGAGAGTTTCAATCTTCTTTGATGCCGTAAGCAATGCCATATCGCCTTCGGTATCCCCTTCAGATGCCGCTGCCTGCAGTTCTTCAATGCGAGCTTTTAACTTCTCGTTTTCATCGGCCATGCTGGTGTCAGCCGGGGTGTTAACGATTTCTTCAAGTTCCGTTTTTTCTTTGGTCAATGCCTCAACCTGACTCTTCAGTTCTGCAATGTCTTCAGAGTTGTCTTCGACTTTATCTTCGAGTTCGACTTTATCTTCAGGGACTTCCGTCTTTTCATCGGGCTTGTTTGTCTTGTTTGCTTTCGCGTTCATGCTGCTGCTCTTGGTTTAGAATTTTTCTTCCATCCACCAGCCCCTCTTCTACCTTTTTGAACCTGGCGATGGTCCTTACTAACCAATTCCATTACCTGTGATGACTGACCAAATGCATCAGCCAAATTACTCGCCCAATCGTGGACAGGCTCAGGTTTGAAAATACGGTTATGCTCATCATACTCATGACGATAGTTTTGCAAGCTGGTCATTAAACCAGGGTGCGTGTACGACTGATTGCCTCTGTATTCCTTGCGATCTGCACAATTCTCAACATCAAACAAACATATATCCATATGCTGGCGGCCCGACTCATAGCGAACCACCGGATTGGTTTTAGGCACCACTGACAACATAACGTTGCGCTTCGGATCACGACGCATTTCAAACTCCACACCGTACTCACGACAGATATCAGCCCTCGACCGATCCCTTGATACCGATATGTCCTTTACCGTGATATCCCACGGTCCAAAATGCTTTGCATAGTGATAGGGACGGTCTTTAACCCATCTACAAGCAGTCTCCAAATCAGACAACTCCTTGTAGTAATAATCAATGTATCGACAGTAAAAACCATCGTATTGAAAGAATACAATCGACATTGCGTTACCCTTCGAACGCCCCAAATCCCAAGACGTATAAACCGGATACCGTTTGTCATAGGGAAGCTTCTGTAATCGACTCTCTTGCGTTACTTTCTGGAGCTTGTCACCGTAGATAGCACCTTCAATGATCGCTTCAAATGATTCCTCTGGAGTCGAAGGGTGCTCTTTCTTCATCAACCGGCCTTGCTCCTGATACTTCTTCACATACCAGAATTTCTGCGGTACCGTTAATTTGACCTTAGTAATATCCTCCAACTCGTCGAAGTACTTCACCATGTCTGCCGAAAAACGGTAGTTCTTCTCCGGGGGATTCTGCGCATTACGCTTATCCTGAAACCACGAGAAAAAGAAAAACCGGCGATCAAACCGGGATAACGGAGTTCCCTTAAACTTCATATCCTGGGCAATACGACAGGATTCATAAAAATCACCTACCGGACCCTCCGCCGTTGACTCAATAAATAACTTTGAGCCAGCGTGCATCGCGTTCAACGATCCCGCCTTCACTTCCAGC
>JAYJMJ010261455.1:0-14568 GCA_036873875.1 Laminaria ephemera | reverse complement strand
GCCCTGACCCTAAAATTCACCCCCCTTACCCTAAACGTGACCCCCTGACCCTAAACGTCACCTCCCCCCCTTACCCTAAACGTGACCCCCTTGCCGCAGAGTTGATCCACCATGGAATCGTTTGTTACGCCGCGCCAACAAACTATGCTCAAGCCCGTTTTGGAGTGAGGTATAGAGCGACTCGCGCAAGTGGCCAAACCTCGGGAGAGAAAATGGGGGTACCCCTCCCCTATGGTAGCCTCGGTCGCCATGGAATCATCGATGCTCTCACGTTTTTTTAGTTAAGCACAGGGCCGTTCACATTAGTGGTTCTAAATCCGGAAGTGAAAATAGGTGTACCCGCCCCTTACCGAAGCACGGATCCTCCTGTCTGTTCTGGGGGAGAGTTGGGGCATATTCCTATGAGAAACACTCTTCAGAAACAAAGGGCAGCGAGGTGCCGCGTGGTGTGGATGTGTAACGCAGGAATCTTCCTCATTCAGTATACTATTCAATGCTTGCGTTTGTGTTCTTGCTGTCTTCGGGTATATTTTGAACGCTCCTGTCCGGTGTGTCGGGATCTCGAGCTGATGACACCAAACCACGTATCCTGACTGCCTCGTATATACAACAAAGCTAGAAAGCCGACCGTGATATCTTATGGCTTTGCCTAGGATTTGGTGTAAAATGCCACACACCTCGAGAGAGGGCGATCTAGGACACCACGAGCACCAGGGGGTATAGCACGGCATGGTCTTGATTTTGTCGTCGTCTGACCGGCTATTTTGCGGGCGAGTGAACGTCCATACCGGCGACTGCCACTGATTCTAATCCCAAGCAAAGCAGGCCGGAAGGCCTCTGTGGGCAATAACGCTCGGGTTAAAGGGGTGGAAACCATCGAGGGTTACTCGATACCTGATAGTTGACACCGACCCATGCTACGATGGGGGAATCACGCTTTGGTCGAAATGTTTCATGGCTGAGCGGGCTCCTCAGCGGGAGATAAATTTCGCGATGTCGTTGGAATGTGTCATTTGGGGTTTTCACGTATATTTAGTGGCATTATCCAGGCCATCGGATTGTTTCATCGTGTTGCCACTCTTAAGTTGTTTATGAAAATAAGCTGTCTGGGTGAGTTCGAGAGCTCAAGCGAGGAACCTTGGAGCGTTTTTTGGTTTCTCCCCTGCCGGATGCTACCGTATCGGTGCACATTTTTGTTTCCGAGGCTGCTCACTTGAGGAGCTTCATACCTCAAGCCAAAAACATATTTTGAGTAAAAACTGAAAGTGCAAACCCGATGATCAGACCCCCCATGGACTTTAGGTACAAAAAAGTAAAAATCAGATTGCGAAACAAGAATGACATTCCAATATGATTTTGGGCTAAGGAGCCCTTTGTCATTCAGAAAAAAAAAAAAAAAAAAAGTGCTACCTCTATCGTAGCACGCGTCGTTTGTGCAACTCCATCCCATTTCACCAAGACGTCGACTACAGCGCACGCAGAGCCCCATGAGATCTTCGCGCGCTCACCGACGCCCTCTGTCTCCTGGAAGAGTCCTTGCGTGCCCCTCAGCTGGGATAAGCGAGTGCCTGCAGTATTCGAGTGTTGTAAAACGGCCTATGTGCCGTTGTGGAGCCGCTTGGGGTCGAATGACAGTTTTACGCCAGAATGTAAAGCCGGTTAGAAAAGCGGTCGACGTTCTAGCTTCAATATATATATAAGTGAATAAACACCATCAGTCCGCGAAAATGTCAGATCTTTTTCTTTTTTTGTTCGAATCGTGACGTTATCTTTTTTCGTTCGCTAGTGAATGACGCTTCCTTGCTGAAAGCGCCTTCCTCTTGTGTCTGTTGTTCGCTCGATCTGCCCGTGTACTTTTCTCGCATGACAACAACAACAATAACAACAACAAACGCACTGTTTTCGCTTGTTTTTTTTGCTGTTGGGGCCGGCGACAGGCGATCGCGAAGAAGTGCGATGAGCTCCACGTCCAATGGCAGAAAGAGTACTTTGGCGCCTGGTGAACAGAACAGCCCCACACCACAGTCGCTTCGGGGGGAAAACTTTCGAACAACCAAGCGCCGGAGCTTTTCCGGTCAAGCAACCCCTCAGACTGGGTGGAACCTTCCGAACAAGCGAATGCCAAAGCCCGTGTTCCGCACAAGGGGCGTGCTTTAGTATTCACCCCACCAACAAGAAACGCCTGCTCTTAGTGAGGCTGGAACCATATTGCGGAACCAATGTTGATCATAGAGGGATTATTCTAGGGGATTAATGTGTAGCACTAACCGCACCGAGCATTGTTTCATATCCCTGGTTTCGTAGCGTCTCCCAAACACTGATCCTGGTTTCTTTTTCCGGACTCCTTCGCTTCTTCAAACCGTTGAGCCTGGTTTCCAATTCCAATTTTCTTACGTAGCTACATTGAGCCTTCAGGTTCTAGGGGTGTTGTTTATCTTCCATATTGTGGCCTACCGGTATATACTACTGCATCTGTGACCACAGAAAACGCGATCGCTAATAGGTGCGAAGCTCCACAGATATAGACGAGTCCGATGTCATGCTCAGCTCGAGGGGGGGCACACTCGGTCTGATCGTATCGTTCCTCGGTCAATAGGGCTGTCGGTTAGGTCACAATAAGTTGCCGACTAGTAATATTTGTAATAGTTGGAAACGTATTACAGTGAGATTCGTGCGGAAAGTTGCGGAGTTCTGCGTCTTTGCGTCTACTTGGCGCGTTTGTGGGCGGAGGTGGGGTGTAAAACAACGACAGTATATATATACCCAGGTAGCCCTTTCTGCCTGAGACGTTTTCTGAACGACGAGGCTCCTTAACCCGAAATCGTCGTTTGAATTTCATTCGTTTTTTTTCCAATCATTTTTATTGCGTACCTACAGTAGAGGTCATTTGATTGTTCACCGGGTGGAACTTACATTACTCCCCAAACCAGTGTTGGGGGGGGGGGATAGGGCTCCTCAAGTAAGAAGCCTCAGAAAACAAATGGCGAAAATCTACCGTAGCATGCCGCCCTTGGTGCGTCGTAATACATGGCTCGTCATATTATATCAATGACAAATCATGCGTCGTGTCACAAATTTTATCAAAAAAACATTGAACCGTTCCTCGTTGAAGGGCCCTTCTCAAGTCAGAATTTTTTGGGGTTAAGTGGCATGCTACGATACAGGTGTAGCACGTTTTGGCTTAAACCTTTTCTGAATGGCAGCGCTGCTCCTTAACCCCAGAATCGCCGGAACTTTTTCGTTCTTTTTTTTTTTGCAATATGTTTGTTTCGTTGTACACCTAGGCCATGGGATTGTTGTCCATCGGGTAGCACTTTTATTGGGAGGAGAGGTATAGAGCTCCTGGAGTAAGGAGCCTCGGGGAAACAATGACATCATTCACCTCTTCCGTAGCATGGGTCGGCCCGGAAATACTCCCTGCTACACCGCACCGTGCTACGACCTCCACCCTGCACCAAGAAAACCAGCATCATACCTGCTACATCTCTGGGTCTGTGGCGTTTCGGCCAAGCTTCAGAGTTGTCAGGAGGCTACGGCCAAGCAAAACGTCCACAATGATGTTGTCGTATCATACTGTAGTGTAATCTTGAATCAATTGAACTGCTCATCGGGTGGTGTTGCGCGAAAACAGTGTTTTGCGAAACACGGGGTTTTTTTTGGGGTGAATTCTTCGTTTATTTTTATCGTCACTTTTACTTTCCCTAGCTCAACTCGCGAGACGATATTTATACCTCAGCGACCTTCTGGAAAAAAATCGCGGTCACAAGTGTCCTCCCTTCTCTCCCCCAGTAAGTGCCTTTATTCTTTTCACGCAGAGGGTTCAATATTCCCACTGCTCTTACGGGTAACCTGAGAAACGTTAGGCACCCCTTCCGTGTATGGTAGCATGTGTTTTTTTGTGACGCGTGTTACGATAGAGGTAGCACTTTTCGGCTTTTTTTTGTTTCTGGATGACGGGGCTCCTTAACCCAAAATCTTCGGAATGTCGTTCTTGTTTCACGCAATATGATTTTTGTTGTATACCTAGGCCATAGTTTTGTTCATCGAGTTGCACTTTCATTCTTCCCAAAATCATGTTTTGGGGTGAGGTTTACAGCTCCTAAAGTGAGGATAAGAAGAAACAAAACGGCTCACCTCTATCCTAGCAAGTGTCTTTTTTTTGTGTTGCGAAGTTTTCCACCGTGGCGTGTCGCCATGCGCGTATTGCCCGTTGTAAACTGCTTGGCGTATAGCTGGTACTATATTGGTATTCCCCTAAGAAACCGGGATGCTAGCCAAAGGTTAGACTTTATATTTGATAAAAGGGTATTTTCCACGCTACGATTAGTTTAGTAACTCCCGCAGTTCATATGTCCCGGTAAGTCTCGGGCTGGGCTTATTCTGGGGCTTTTCAGTCATGAGGGGGGCGGTAGTGTAGGGCCATACTTATATTGTAAAGTTATTTCATGATCGACCACTGCATGCACGGTCAAGTGTTGCGGCTCGCAACGTTTGGAGGGCCAGTTAGGTAATCTCTGTCGTTTAATTGCCCCCCCGAGGGCGTGGACACTCCATATACCACCTCTGTATCACTACAAGTCCTGTCACCTCGGGAGAGTCAGTGTGAAAATTGGTTTCGTTTTCGCTTGCCCTCGATAGTGTGAGTATTTTATGTCTAGCTGAATGTTTGAAGGGCTACGGCCAACACAGCGGACGCGTAAGGTCACCACCACAGCCACAGGTTTGGGTGTAACACAAACCTCATACCACAGCGGAAGTGGAGACCCATCATCGGAAACACTCTCGCCCAGCTCGGGATTGGTATCGCCGAGTACATGCTACGGAATGGGCGCGCGCGACATTCCTGAGCCTCCTCAAATGTAAAGAGGTTTATGCCTCACGATACCGTAAGTGCGGGTAGCTCGGGCTGGTCCGTACGGTAAATGCCGTACACGCGTGCTACGATAGAGGTAGCACTTTTTTTTTGTTTCTGAATGACGGGGCTCCTTAGCCCAAAACCGTAGGAAACGTCATTCTTGTTTTGCTATATAATTTTTTTGTATGCCTAGGCGCCATACCAGGTAGGTTTGTTCATCTCGGGGTTGCACTTTCATTCTGCTCAAAAATCATTTTTTGGGTGAGGTTTAGAGCTCCTCAAGTGAGGAGCCCGAGAAACAAAATGGTGCATCTCTATCGTAGTATTAGTAGCGTGTGTGTTGAAACCGTTGAGCCTGGTTTCCAATTCCAAATTTGTTACTACGTAGCTACATATTGAGCCTTCAGGTTCTTGGGGCGTTGTGTCTCTTCCATATTGTAGCCTATATTACTACTGTATCGGCGACGATAGAAAACGCGATCGCTAATAGGTGCGAACCTCCACAGATATAGACGAGTCCGATGTCATGCCCAGCTCGCGGGGGGACACAGTCGATTTGATCATACCGTTCCTCGGTCAATAGGGCTATCAGTTGGCCGACTACAAGTCGCCGACTAGTAATAGTAATAGTAATAGTAATAGTAATAGTGGAAACACGCGTGCTACGATAGAGGTACCCCTTTTTGGTTGAGTAATGTTTTCTGAAAGACGGGACTCCTTAACGCCAAAATCTTCGGACCATCATTGACGCATGCAACGGTAGAGGTGCACCATTTTATTTCTTAGGCTCCTCACTTGAGGAGCTCTAATACCGCTCCCAAAAAAATGATTTTTGGAAAACTAAAAGTGCTCCCCGATGAACAAAACCCACGGCCTAGATACGAAAAAAATCTCATTGAAGAACAAGAACGACATTCCGACGATTTTGGGTTAAGGAGCCCCTTGTCATTCAGAAACAGGAAAAGACAAGAAGTGCTACCTCTATCGTACTATTAGTAGCACGCGTCCATTCCTGTTTTGCAATATATGTTTTTGTATACCTACCTAGGCCATGTGATTTTTCATCGAGTTGCACTTTTCATTTTTCTCAAAAAAAACAGTTTTTGGGTGGGGGGGGTATATAGAGCTCCTCATGTGAGGAGCCTCAGAACAAAAAGGGTGGACCTCTACCGTAGCATTCGCATGTGCGTCAAAGACCGACACAGTTACTACTGTAGTTGGAAATTTTCTCCGCCACCCAACAAAAAGAGTTATCTACGGGTAGCCATAAAAGTCCAGCGAGCTCGCAGCCCTATGGGTCGAACATATTCTTGCAGTCGGTACGTCGTAATCGGCGAAGGCATGGCCTGTTGTTGTTGTGTTCCTTTCGCTGCGGTACCTTCTGCGACGCGTGCTACGATAAATATAGCACTATTTTGGTTTTGCTTGTTTTCTGAATGACGGGGGGACTCCTTCACCCCAAATTGTCGTAATTTCATTTTTTTTGTTTTTTTTTTGGCAATATTTTTTGTTGTATGCCTAACATCGGGTAGCATTTGCATTTTTCCTCAAATCATTTTTTGGTATTAAGACACATGCAACGCTAGAGGTGCACCAGTTTTTTTCTGAGGCGCCTCACTTGAGGACCTCTGAACCTCCCCCAAAAAAATAATTTTGAACGAACTGAAAGCGCAACCGGATGAACAAACACCATGGCCTAGGTATACATAAAAATCAGATTGAAAAAGAAGAACGATATTCCGACGATTTTGGGTTATGGAGCCCCGTCATGCAGAAACAAAAAAGCCAAAAAGGGCTACCTCTATCGTACCACGCGTCAGTAGAGCGCCTCAAGCGAGGAGCCTCAGAAAAACTTTGGTGCACCTCTACCGTAATAATATGAGTCCTGCACCAAGGGTGCGCGTGTGCAGAGAATACTGGGGCCAACTGGAGCAAACCAGCAAAACATATTCAACAAGAATGAGTAAGCCCCGGCTTATCAGTGCCACAACTCTTCTTATAGCTACACCAGCGAACTTCTTGAGCAAAAAAAAAGTAGAAGCCAGGCCGGTTAATGCCGCAACTGTTCGTAGTCTACAGAGTGGTAGTGGCAGCAATTTTCGACGGGCGTTCCCACAGATAGATGTCGAGAACATCTTTTTCACACGGTTTACGCAAGCACAACAAAGCCCCAGCGAACTTGTGAAGCAAGCTTCGACATGGTTTCCCTATCTTCGGAGGGGTGGAGTGGCTCACCAAAGACGCGTGATACGACATTTGACACATGCTACGGTAGAGGTGCACCATTATGTTTCTGAGGCTCCTCACTTGCGGAGCTCTATACCTCTCCCAAAAAAAAACTGATTTTTTTGGGGGGAAAACCTAAAAGTGCTATCCGATGAACAAATCCCATTAGCCTAGGTACACAAAGAAAAGTGTTGCAAACAAAAAAAAAATACAGATTTCCGACGATTTTGGGTTAAGGAGCCCCGTCCTTCAGCAAACGCTTCAGCCAAAACGTGATGCATCTATCGTAGCACGCATCACTGGTAGTGCTTTCTTTGCTAAATTGTTTTCTGAATGACGAGGATCATTAACCGTTTTACAAGACACGTACTTGAGCCATCTCGAAAGGGGGCCCTATTTTTTGGGCGAGGTGTAAGTTGGAAATTCTCATTCGCTCGTAATTTTTAACCAGACCCCCCCGTATCCCTGTTACCCTCCCCAAACAAAACAATTCACTCATTCATTCATTTCCCCCCTATGTATATGCATTTTTTTCAAGTAGGCCGGCTGTGAGTTCGAAGGATTGAGTGGTCGATACTGTACTCAGATTTGCAAGCTGCGTGATATATACAAGACACATACCTATTTCGAGTAAACTGAAAGCGCAACCAGATGACCAAACACCCATGGCCTGGGTGTAAAAAGTCTATTCAGATTGCAAAACAAGAACGACGTTCCGACGATTTTGGGACAAGGGAGCCCCGTCATGCAGAAACAAAAACAGCCCAAAAACGTGCTCGTACCTCTATCCTAGCACGCTTTACTACTGGAAACAAAAACCCACACGATTTCCAAGAAATCTGTTCCCTAAAACCGTAAAACTTGGGCGCAGTTGTAAGAGGGTCAGCCCAATAGCGTCGGAATGTCATGCTTTTGTTGACGCGTGCTACGATATACCAGGTACAGAGGTAGCGCTTGTTGGCAAAAACTGTTTTCTGAATGACACGGGACTCCTTAACCCAAACTCGTCGTGGAATGTCAATTAATTCTGGTCTCGCAATCTGAATAGTTTTTATACCTAGGCCATGAGTTCGGTGATCGATCGGTTGCACTTTCGGTCTACTCAAAATAAGGGTTTTGGGTGAGGTATAGAGCTGCTCAAGTGAAGAGCCTCAGAAAAAAAAAAGGGGGGGGTGCACCTCTACCGTAGCATTGCGCCTGTTTTTGCAAAATATTTCGTTGTACACGCGTGGGTCATGGGGTTGTCCATCGGGTTGCACTCTCATTCGTCCTCCGGGTCAGTGTTTGTGGGTGAGGTAAGCTCCTCATGCAAGGAGCCTCATAGAACGTTTGACGCATGCTTCGGTAGAGGTGCGCCGTCATTTTTATTTCTGAGGCTTCTCACTTGAGTATAGCTCTATACCTCCCCCCGAAAACGGATTTTTGGGGGAAATTAAAAGTGCTACCCGATGAACAACCCCATGGCTTTTAGGTGTACAACCAAGCATTGTTGCAAAACAAAAACAAAAATGAAATTTTGACGCGTGCTACGATAAACGTAGCCCTTTTGGCCTAAGACGGTTTCTGAATGACGGGGCTCCTTCAACACAAAATTGTCCCAAAATCCATTCCATTTTTTGCAATAATTTTCATTGTATACCTACGGTAGGTCATCTGGTTGTTCAACGGGTGGTACTTTTGCTTTTCCCCAAATCAATTTTGGGCAGGAGAATAGAGCTCCTCAGAAGCGTGCTACGATAGAGGTACACTTGTTGGTTGAGTAATGTTTCTGAGTGACAGGGCTCCTTAACCCAAAATCGTCGGAATTTCACTATTTTATTTACAACAATGTTGGTTGCATACCTAGGCCATGTTATTGTTCATCGGGTGGTACTTTTACTGTTCCCCAAAATAAGGTTTTGGGAGAGGTATGGAGCTCCTCAGGTGAGGAGCCTCAGAAAAAAAGTGGCCCACCTCTACCGTAGCATGGCTCTTCAGCCAAAGCGTACTACTACCTCTATCGTAGCGACACGTGCTACTAATAGTACGAGAGAGGTAGCACTTCTTGTCTGAAGCGTTTTGTGAATGACCAGGCTCCTTAACCCAAAATCGTCGGAAATTTCATTCTTTTTTTTTTGCGATAACTATCGTTGTCTACCTTAGGCCATCGAATTTTTTCATCGGGCAGCACTTTCATTTTCCCCCCAAATCAGTTGTTTTGGAGAGGGATAGAGCTCCTAACAACTGAGGAGCCCCAGAAAAACAAGTGTGCACCTCTACCGTACTATTACTACTATTAGTACTATTACTACTATTAGTACTATTAGTAGCATGTGTCGAATACGAGGTAAAGTAGCATGTGTCGAATACTTGAGGAGCTTCATACCTCACCCAAAAGCTTATTGTGAGTGAACTGCAAGTGCAACCCGATGACCAAACCCCATGGGCTAGATATGAAACATACAAATGTTGCAAAAAACAAGAATGGCATTCCGACGGTTTTGAGTTAAGGAGCCCAGTCATTCAGAAACAAATTTGTTCACAAGTGCTACCTCTATCGTACTATTAGTAGCACGCGTCCGAAGGAACAATCCCATGGCCTAGGTATACAACCAAACATATTGCAAAAAATAATAAATACGAAATGTTCCGACGATTTTGGGTTAAGGAGCCCCGTCATTCAGAAAATGATTCCAGCCAAAACGTGCTACCTCTCCTCTCTATCGTAGCGCGCGTCTGTCCCTGTCCCTGCATGCGAACTCCGAGGGCGGCATGACTTGAAGGTAGAGGTGCACCTCGTTTCTTCCGACGATCCTCACTTCACGCGTGCTGCGATAGAGGTAATACGGAGGACCATAGTAATCAGGACCTACGATACACACAAAAACCTACCAGGTATATATTACACTGCTTTTACTAACAAAAATTTGGTCCTCATTACTAGATTACATTCCACTTTTTTTACTAACCAAATTTGGTCCTCATTACTCCTCATTACTAGATTACATTCCACTTCTTTTACTAACCAAATTTGGTCCTCATTACTAGATTACTCCTCATTACTAGATTACATTCCACTTTTTTTACTAACCAAATTTGGTCCTCATTACTCCTCATTACTAGATTATATTCCTCTTTTTTTACTAACAAAAATTTGGTCCTCATTACTCCTCATTACTAGATTACTCTGGTCCCCCGTAACAGCACTTTTTGCCAGAGACGGCTTCTGAATGACGGGGCTCCCTTTAACCCAAAATCTTCGGAATTTCAATCTTGTCTTTTTTTGCAATCATTTTCATTGTATACCTATTAATAGGTCATCTGATTGGTCATCCGGTGGTACTTTTACTTTTCTCCAAAATCTGTTTTTTGGCCGGGGAATAGAGCTCCTCACGTGAGGAGAGAGCCTCAGAAAAAAAACGGTGTACCTCTACCGTAGCATGCGTGGGACACCCAAACCTCGATTTAGACATTGTTCAGTTAACATTGACGGACAATCCCCATGGGCTATTAATAGGCGTACAACCAATAAACTGGAAACACAATCGTGACCCCAAAGATATCGGGTAGTGTTCCCCGGTTGAGAAGCCCGCCATGCAGAAACCATTTGGCCCAACCTCTGCTATACCGCTACCATAGCGCGCGCATCAACAGGCAGGCGGTATAGCGCTGGCCTCCTCAGAAAAATATCATGTATCGAGCATTTGGCGAACGCTCTTCTTGCGTCCATCCACCCTAGCGGGTTGTCTGCCCCCGCCCGGTGAGCTGCCTCTGGCAGGCAGTGGACAGAAGCTATAAGCCCGGCGTGACAGCCCCGGTTGATGCAGCAGAGCTTACCAGTGGTACCACTTTTTCAAGAAATCCCTTCAATGATCAACTACTCAGATCTCGTGATGTTTTATTGGTGAACACACGCACACACAATATTGTGCACTGGCACCCTGATCCCACCCGGCCCCGGTCCAACCCGGGGTCTAATCCCACCCGGACCTGATCCCACCCGGGGCCTGATCCGACCCGGACCTGATCCCATTTGGCACGTGTACAAATATAATCATCCCTCCGCAGGAGCCACCGGAGGCCGAGAGCGCGAAGCGCGAACCGTCGTCCCTAGTGTCAAATCACAGCAAATCGAGGGTCGGCCACACAGCGAGCAAATAAATTCTCGAAAACGTGGTAAGGTACCCTCTGTCGCGAAACCGAAAAGAGTATAATGGAATGCCTGAAACCGCAATAGAAATGGGGTATAGGAGCTCACACGTTCACACGAGCCCTATAATATGTGACCCCCCTGTTAGTATGATATCCTTGGTCAGAGGCCATACACAGAGCTCACGAGGCCAGCTCAGGAGAAACCTCGCGGCAATACCGATTTATTTTTTTATACACACAGACGAGCAGCTAGCTCGACGCCGACAAAGCTGATATAGACGGCTGCGCGGACAAGACCTAAGGGGGTTGTTGGCCACCAATCGCTTTGCACCGCGAAACCGAAAAACGCACACAGGTAGCCGCTCGCTAGGTGGCCCCTCGCGCGAGTGATGGCTCTGGGTCGCCGAAACCAATAGCCCTGAAAGTGCCCCCCCTTCGATAGCCTTGATCGCCTGCTGCAAAATTCAACACCCCAAAACCTGTCCGGCCACAATAAACTTGTACGTACTACCGTCCACTCGCGCAAGCGGCTCTGTACCTTGCTGAAAGGCAGACTTTAAAACTATTTTGTTGGCGCGGCGTAACACACAGCTTTATGGCGGTCGATGGTAAAGATCACGAAAAAACCGAAAAACACAAAAGGTTAATATTGCAGAGGTTATAGGGTAACCTATCGTAGCCATGGTGTTGATCTTATATAGGGGTTGAGGTGTTGATATATACCAGTACAGTAGATAAGTTCCGGTTCGCGATATATATGTAGTCGGTTTCAGAATTTGTGTTCAGATCTTCTAGCTTTTCCTATGATACCAGTTGCGGAAAACTTCCACAAGCACGCGCACACGCGCTTGTATGTGCGAGTGGGGTACAGAAAAAGCACGTGTTTGGTGGCGATCTCATCACAACATTATCAATAGGCATGTCGTCTGGTGCACAGGCTTCAGCGGTTGCTCCCCATCATGATGCCCCTACGGCCTTACCACCACTCACGCCAGGTGTTTATATAGGGGTTGGCGTGTTGAGGTATACCAGGTATAGTATAATAGTACAAGTTCCGGTTCGTGATATAGTCGGTTTCAGATTTTATGTTCAGATCTTCTGTCGTTTCCTACCAGAGTCACAGAAATCTTCCACAAGCACGTGCACACGCATGTACGTGCGAGTGGAGGGGTTGATCCACAGAACAAACACGCGCTTGGAGGCGATATCATCGCCACATATCATCAACAGGCATGTCGTCTAACCCACAGGCTCCAGCGACTGCTCCACATCGTGATGCCCCTGCGGCCCTATCACCACCCACCGCCGCCGCTGTGGCGCGCGAGTCGACAAGCGAGAGGCGTAAGCCCGGCCTCAGCAGCGTCGCCAACACTGCAAACCAGATACTCTTCAAGGTGTGTTTGAGTTCTGCCAAACATTAATGTGCGTTGCATATGTACGTACATACAGCAGGGCGAAGTCGTATCACAGTTGTACAGCAGCGAACTCGTATCATAGTTGTACATGCAGCACGCACATCTATATCCGAATTCTGAAATAATAGTATAAATAGATCGTCCAAACAATCGAAAGCGGATCTTCTATCTATTAAAAGTACAGTAGATGTAATTAGCTACTCCCGGTGATTCAAAACTGTTGATGTTGCTGTAGAATATATCCCACGTGTCGTGAGTTAGTCTGTAATATGCACGATATAATATGATGCGCCGTAGCGCTGGGACTCTCCGCTTTCTTTCCGCCAGATATGGAGACTCCCGTGAAATCTACCAGGTAGAATAATACCACAATGTCCGAAGAATCTCGAACCGTTTCTTGCACACAGCGAACCGATCAGATACCCATTTCATGATCTAGACATTTTGGGGCAGATAGCCTCTTGGTTATATAGATCCGGTCGCCCCGGTGGTCAAAGTGGTTAACCTCGAAGACTTCTAAGGTTGGAGTCACGGGTTCGAATCTCGGCATCGAGATTTCTTTTTCTGAGACACCAACTGCCGAGAGCGCTTTATAGCAGGTAAGCACAATTCGATGCGAGTCGACGAGGGAAGAAAGTGCTGAATTCTTCTCGCTATAAACAATAAGGTGTGTACCGTAGTGGGGAGGGGGGAGAAGAGTCTGCTAAGTAACCCCGGATCTGAGTTACGACTACTAGGGAGGGAGAAGGAGGAAGTAAAAGTGCGAAGATAATATAGATGGGATGAGCAAAAAAAAAAAAAAAAAAAAAGAATATGATCGGCAACATGTAGGTAAGGTTTGCCATGTGGGATACATATGTTTGACAGAGCCATTGCATATATGTTTTCAGGGGGGGATCTGTATGATACGGCTCTTGCACAACATAGTGAACGTAGTGTACCGCAAAAAACTATACGTGGTAAGATCTACTGTAGATGATCTAGATCGTGATCTGTCTGTCCGGTGTGTGAATTGTTTGCGCACGGGTTGTGTGGCTTATGGTGGTGAGTGTCCAGCCGCGACATCCAGGCGGTAAATACTTTGGTAAGGGTAACACATCATGCCCAAACCTAACGCTCCTTAAGTAGTTCTCAAGTTTAGTCATCCTCTAATGTGCAGCATAGGTATTCAACGTCAATCACTCATTAATATTGCCAGAAACACGAAGAAAACCAAGGGAAATCGAAACCTATGCACGAGATCTACGTAACTCCTTTCTCTACGTGCTTCCGGCTTAGCATCGATCTAACCCACCTACTGCCCTTGTTTCATCGCTCGTTGATTGATTTGTTGTTACGGTGCTACTTTCCGTCCACCTTTTAAGAATGAGCTGTACACCAGTATGAAGCAGAAAACCATGGACCATGAGTTGATGGCAAGATTAAACAAGGAACGTCTGGATAAGGAGAAGCGGAGGTTCGAGCAGGCAAAAATCAGCGTTAAGAGGCTGGAAAACAAACGAAAGGTAACATATACCAGGTACTATACTGTCTATAGATGGGGGGATGTTGGCGGAGACCCACTGAGTGCAATCGTTTAGCGGTGGGATGGGTGGGAATGTCGTTTGTGAGAGGGTGTGACGAGCGTAGGTGTTGCGACGATATGTCAAGCGATGCACGCCGAGGCTCTCTCTCTAATATATTTGGTGCTCTTCAGATAACGAGCCCCACCAGTCAGAGCAGTCAGAATAGGTTAAGCCCTTAAAGCACCCCCCCTGGGGTTGGCGTCGGTTGGCAACGACGCTGTAAAACACGCCTCTGGCTGCGTGAGCTAGACCGCCAGGGTACCGTCTTATTTTTTCGTTTTTATGTTTGGCGGTAACCAAGATGGTGGTCGAGTTGGATCATATTGTGCGGAGTGGAGAACCTTAACTCCGCGCAAGGGGGATGATATCACGTAGT
>JAYJMJ010261446.1:0-14568 GCA_036873875.1 Laminaria ephemera | reverse complement strand
AGTGTAACCAGCAGTAGATACACCCGAAATAAACCCATCACGGATCTTTAGGGAAACCCGACGCGTGAGCGAGTTCTTACGCGGCATGCAGCCTTGCTGACGCGGCGGGTTTCCAGATACACGGGCAGCTTGCACCCTCACCATGCAGTGTAACCAGCAGTAGATACACCCGAAATAAACCCATCACGGATCTTTAGGGAAACCCGACGCGTGAGCGAGTTCTACGCGGCATACAGCCTTGCTTACGCGGCGAGTTTCCAGGTATACGGGCAGCTTGCACCCTCACCGTGCAGTGTACCTAGCAACACACACCAGAAGTAAACCCATCACGGATCTTTTGGGAAGCTCGACGCGTGAGAGAGTTCTTACGCGGCATGCAGCCTTGCTTACGCTGCGGGTTTCCAGATATACGGGCGGCTTGCACAGGCACCTTGCACGCTCACCGTGCAGTGTAACTACCAACACACACCAGAAATAAACTCATCACGGATCTATTGGGGAAACGCGACGCGTGAGCGAGTTCTTATGCAGCATATAGACTCGCTTACGCGTCGGGTTTCCAGACCCACGAGTTTCGTTTGCCTGAATTGAAGTAAACACGTAAAGTTGCAAGCTGTATATAGACAGTGGAGTACCGTGTACTTTGTTCGGACATAACAGTGAAGAGCACCGTGCAATTGTCGCCGAAGGCAATGCACGAATTGACTGGGTCAGCCGGTATTCCCCTGTCTTGAATGGAATAGTCCGGAAAACTGTTGGTGATGGTTCTCTGAAAGGAAAGAGAATCGCGGTTGTCGTCCACCTGGAAGCAAAGACAGCCTTTTTGGCGTTGGTTCTGGCAGACGCCGGAGCACAGGTGATCGTTGCCGGTAGCAACCCGCGTACAACCAATCAATCTGTAGTCGAAGCATTGCGAGATCGCGGTCTGACTGTCGTGTCAGACGCTGATGGCGATATGCAAAGCTGGGAAAAAGAATTGCTTGCTGCAGCGGATCATGAACCGGAATACGTGATTGATGACGGCGCCGAACTGACCATGCGAATTGGTATGCATCGGCCGGAGCTATTCAAACGACTGAAAGGGGTTTCTGAGGAGACAACAACCGGTACTACCCGTCTTCATGCCATGGAGAAAGCCGGTAAGTTACCTTTTCCGGCTTTGACTGCCAATGATGCGCGCTGCAAGCACTTGTTCGACAATCGTTATGGCACCGGGCAAACCACCATGCAGGCCGTGTTGCGCCTGACCAATCGCCAGATCGCTGGTACCGTTGTAACGATTATTGGCTATGGCTACGTTGGCCGTGGTATCGCAGAATACGCTAAAAAGATGGGCGGGGCTGTACGCATCGTCGAAACAGATCCTGTGCGCGGGCTTGAAGCACATATGGATGGTATGACTGTCGGCGCAGCCGGGGATATGGTGCCGGGAGCATCAATGGTGATCACCGCGACTGGCGGGATGCGGGCGATTGGTGAGCCTGAATTGCGTTGTGTCGATCATGACACCGTTCTGGCAAATGCAGGTCATCATGATCTTGAAGTTGATGTAGATGCACTCGCACAGATGGCTGCTTCAAAAACAGAAACGCGACCTCAAATTACAACCTATAGAATTGATGACCGGGATATTCACGTGTTATCCGGTGGCGCTTTGGTGAACATTGCAGGCGGCAGTGGCCATCCGGTCGAAATCATGGATCTGACTTTCTCGGTGCAAGGTCTGGGCGCGCACCGGTTGGTGAACGCGGGGCTAAAGCCGGGTGTACATGTACTGCCCAAGGAGCTTGATGATTCAATTGCTGCCGCCCACCTGGCTAGTAAGGGAGTCCGGTTAGATGCCGGTCGTCCCGAGCAACAGGATGATTTTAAGGGTTGGATCAATGGAATGCCAACCGTATGAATTCAAATGACTATGACAAACGGCTTGCTAAATCAGGTAGGCAAAAAATCGACTGGGTTCGTCGCAGTATGTCAATTTTGGCATCAATCGAAGCACGGCTAACTGCTTCTGGCGCAATCAAGGGGAAGCGGGTTGGTATCTCGTTGGTACTTGAGCCAAAAACTGCCAACCTGGTGCTGGCGTTGCGCAATGCCGGTGCCGACGTCACCGTGTGGTCGCCAGCTGATTGCGTGCAAAACGATACTGTTCACGCATTGCGTGCTGAAGGCATAAAAGTATTTGCTGACCCAAAAGCAACTGCAGATCAAGACATGGAATTTGCGCGCGCATTTCTGGCACCAGGTCTGGACATTCTTGTTGACGACGGCGCTGGTATTATTCGCCTGGCGCATCGGGAATTCCCGGAAGTCATCAAAAACATGATTGGTGCGGCGGAGGAAACCACCAGCGGTGTGCGCCCCTTGCGTGCGATGTTTGATGCCGGTGAATTGCATATACCGGTGATCAATGTAAACGATTCGCGGCTAAAGTACCTGTTTGATAACGTGTATGGAACAGGTCAGTCCTGTGTGATGGCCTTGCTTGATGTGACTAATCTTCAAGTCGCAGGTCGGCATGTTCTGGTTATAGGTTATGGCTGGGTGGGTAAAGGGGTTGCATCACATGCCGCGGCGCTGGGTGCGCGGATAACCGTTGCCGAACTCGACCCGATCAAATGTCTTCAGGCGTTGCACGATGGTCACCAGGTTAAAAGTATTACTGATGCCGCACCTGCCACTGAAGTGGTTTTTGCATCGACTGGTATCGAGGGCGTGTTAACTCCCGAACATCTAGACGCGATGCCAGATAAAGTTATCCTTTGCACCGCAGGTGGCGGCAATTTTGAGTTACCAATAGATTACCTGCACGGGCTGGATAAGCCGAATGAAATACGTGATCAGGTCGTCGAATATTCTTTGCCAAACGGCAAACATGTTTTGCTGGTGGCTGACGGTCATTGCATCAATTGCACAGCAGGGGAAGGCAATCCAATAGAAATTATGGATCTATCACTGTCTTTGCAAGCCTGTGCTATTGAAGAACTCGCAATAAACGGATACCAATTGGCTGCAGGTGTTCACCCGATTTCCACTGAAATCGAAAACGCTATTGCCACTGAGCGGCTAATTGGTTCTGGCGCAAGTGTTGAACCTATGACTGCAGAACTCGCCGACGCAATGGCGCGTTGGTGATTGTGTTAGCTGCTGAAAGTCTAACTAAAAGCCTATTGATAACAACCGGGAAGAGAAAATGAATTTTTCAAATCTATGCACCACAGTTATCGTCTCGCTGCTGATTGCAGCAGGTCCATCATTAGCACAAGGCAAAGTTGATGCGTTGACTGATGCCGCTGTTCCCGATCGCAAGGCCACTTTAGAGGTTTGGTCTTTCCTGCCCGGCAACTACGAAGAAGGGGAGGCTGCCTTTGCAGAAGTGGTTGCGTCATATCAAGCAGCATATCCACAAGTGACCGTCAATATTACAGAAATGCCGTACGGAACTTATTTTGACCAAGTGCGGAATTCTGTAGTTGCCGGGACAGGTCCTGACGTCATTACGATGTATGGTGCTTCTCAGGCGTATAGCTATAAAAACGGCCTGTTTCCGCTGCAAGACGCGGTAGCACCCAGGCTTCTGGATCGGTTGTCTTTTGTGCCTGAGAATTTTTCTAAAGACGGCAATCTCTATATTCTTCCAACAGGCACGTATGGTTATGCGCTTGTCGCCAATGACGACATTTTCGAATCTGCTGGAATTGATGCAACCGAAGGTCTGGCGACCTGGGATTCAATGCTTAAAACATGCACAACATTAAGTGAAAAGGGAATCGAACCTATTTCATCCGGGTGGCGCGACGGCTTCATGCTTGAAACCTACCTGTATATGATTTCAAGCCAATTGATGGATGCCAAAAAACTGGAAGAATGGACAACCCACAGCATTAACATGGAAGATGATCTGTTTGTACAAACTATGAACTACATCGTTGATATGCGTGATGCAGGTTGTTTCGGTGGTGAAGACGCACTGGGCCGAAACATGTGGGATGACACAATAAACCGCTATTCCGCCGGTGATGCAGCAATGGTTGTTGTCGGGTCAGTCGGCACAGCAGACTGGGCGACCTATGACCAGCCGAATTCATCAGCACATGCACTGCCAATGGTGCCCACTTCTCCTAACGAACTCATGATCGATGCCGGAGCTGAAGCAGGCTGGGCTGTCACACGCTGGACAGAAAACCCCGAAGCAGCACTTGCGTTTGTCAGCCATATGGCCGGAGATGAAGCTCAGGGTACATTTGCAACATTAGCCAATGTCCCGCCGAACCTTCCAGATACAACAATTAATGCTGAAACAGACTTGCAAAAAGATCTAATGGCTCTGTTTGGTATCGAGGGTAACCATACCGGTTTCGCTGCATTCCCGCTGCCGGTGTTGGCGGTAATCGAACGCAATGCCGTACCGTTGATGAGCAAAGATATGGACGTGACAGAGTTTTTGAAAGCTGCGCAACGTGCATTCAAGCGTATACGCTAGAGCTTATCGGGATGGCGGTGAAGTTTATTTCACCGCCGTCATAATTCGCGATTTTGCAAAAGAACGGGGCGCACTATTAACGGAACACAGAAGTCGGCATTAATTCTATTGATGCCGGCTGTGATACTTGAGGTGCTTATCTTATTTCTACCTCTTGCCTATATTGCGTTCAGGTCTTTCTATGATTGGCAGCCGTCTGGAGTTTCAGAGTTTATAGGGTTTGAAAATTACGCCTTTGTATTTACCGATCCCGAGTTCTGGGAAATTGTTCGCAATCAGTTATTTTACCTGCTGGGTCTGCCGCTATGGGTGATCTCGCCATTGCTCGCCGCGTATCTGCTGAAAGAAAATGTATGGAACGCTCCCCTGTTCCGATCAATCTATTTCCTGCCTGCTGTGATGTCACCTGCCATTGTCGGGTTGGTATTCCGTTCACTGTTAGCAACTGATGGCACGTTCAACGCCGTGCTGGATCACATTGGACTTCAGTCGCTTTCGCAGCCGTGGCTTACCGATGCCGCGTTTGTAAAGCCGGTTGTCATTATCATGGTGTTGTGGGCAGGGTTTGGTACGGGGGTGTTGATTTTTACCTCCGCTTTTGCCGCCGTTCCCAAAGATATATTTGAGGCGGCACGCCTTGACGGTGCGAGGTTCTGGCAAGAGTTTTACTACATCGCCATACCCAGTGTAAAAAACACCATCATACTTTGGACAATGTTCCAAGTAGTGGCGATCTTTCTATTTATGTTTGGTTGGATTTATGTACTGACAGGCGGCGGCCCCGGTTTGGCCAGCGCGACGATGGACTTCTCGATCTATCAGCAGTTTATCCGCTTTGGCTTCTACGGCACCGCGGCTGCTCAAACAGTGG
Organism: Laminaria ephemera; assembly: GCA_036873875.1. Taxonomy (NCBI): domain Eukaryota; class Phaeophyceae; order Laminariales; family Laminariaceae; genus Laminaria; species Laminaria ephemera. Next base: position 9,214 of record JAYJMJ010261446.1, on the reverse strand, counting down.
TATTAGTGTTCTTCATTATCGCCGTGCCCCTGGTGGGTTGGCTCTTGGTGGGCACTGTTCGATTAATCCGCCGAACACCAAAGCAGCCTTCCCGTAAGCACTCAGCAGGGGCTAGCGGGTGAGTAACGATCAAAAGATCAGTGTAGCCAAGACCATGCTTGCGGTTGCTATTTCACTGGTATTCATCGTGCCGTTCCTGTTTCTAATTGGCACAGCCTTGCGTACGCCTGCTGATTTTGCCGCAAACCCTGGTGGCATCCCGCGTGCCTTTACGTTTAACAACATGAAAGAAGCGTGGGTTGACGCCAACCTTGGTCGGGCGTTGATTGTCACTTTTGTCGTGGCATGTGTGGCCTGTTTTGTTTGCGTTTCAGTGTCGATTGCAGCCGCCTTCTGGTTTCGACTAAAAACTGGCCGAGCGTCTAAGATTGTTCGCTATATATTGATAGCCGGTTATACGATCCCGACAATTGCCTGGCTGTTACCGGTGTTCGTGCTACTGGCGCGGAGCCACTTGACGGGCAATATATTTATTGCTGGTGTGCTAAACGGTGTCGCCAGTGTTCCGTTTGCAATCTATTTCTTCTACACCTACTTTTTACAAGTCCTGACCCAGGATATTCTTGACGCATCTTCGTTGGACGGGGCAAGTGTTCTTAAGCGGTTTCGACATATTGCTGTCCCCATGGCCCGGCCTGCAATTGCGTCAGTTGTTGCACTGGTCTTTGTGTGGACGTTTGGTGAGCTTCTTATCGCGGCAACCATTTTACAAAGCGCCCCGGATTCCTACACATTACCGTTGGCAGCCACATCACTGGCAACGAAAGAATCAGTCAATTTGCAAGGGCAGGCGGCTGCTGCTTTGGTGTCGTTAGTTCCTGTGCTGTTCATTTTTGCATTAGCCCAAAAATCACTTGCCAAGGGGTTTGGAGGTTCAAGTGACAAATAGAATTTACAGTGCTGATTGGGTTTTGCCGATCAGTGAACCCGCTATACGGAATGGTGTGGTTGTTGTGCAGGGCGAACGTATCACATGGCTGGGTACTGCAAGCGAGTTACCTGCAGAATATTCGCAACTTGAAGTGCTGGCTTTATCAGGGGTTATTACACCCGGTTTGGTCAACGCTCACACTCATCTTCAATACAGCAAGTTTCAGAAACTGGGTATGGAGACTTACGAGAGTTTTGAAGACTGGAGCGTAGTATTCGAAGACGAATATAACTCTGTTACTGACCCTCAGTATTGGGCCGATGCAGCTGCCCTGGGCGTCAGGTTAGGCCTTGCCTCCGGCACCACTGTGTTTAGCGAGATTGTGACTGATGATGCCGCACGAGGGGCCATCAAAAATGGAAGTGCTACGGGTGTCGAATACCTGGAGGTCATCGCTGAACTTGATGAAACCTGGAGCGAAGGAGGGCGCGAGAACTTCATGGCCCGGCTAAGGCAGTCGTCGATTGCAACGGTTGGAATCTCACCTCATGCGCCTTACAGTGTCGATCCTAATGTGATTAAAGATCTAGTGGGTATCGCCTCTGCTCACGATATGAGGGTACATACGCATCTGGCTGAATCGGCAGTTGAAGATGCGTATTACATGACAGGCCATGATCGGGTTTTAGAAATTTACGGATGCTTGCGTCATCAGTTCATGCTCAGTCGTGAAGGTGGGCGCAATTTGAATGCCGCAGCTTATGCCGATAGTTTAAACCTATTGTCGCCGCAATGTCATATCGCACATGGTGTTTATTTTGATCGCGCTGGTCGCGATTTACTGTTGAAGCGCGGTACGCGTGTGGCACTTTGCCCCCGGTCAAACGCCACGCTTGGTTTGGCCGAGGCGCCGGTCGCGGCTTATCTGAATGAAGGTCACGACATTGCTGTTGGAACGGACTCATTGTCGTCTTGCCCGTCGATGGATTTAATGGCAGATGTAGAGTTGCTGGCGGATATTGCAGGCCGGCAGGGCTATGAGGGTAATGATCTATGTTTACGTCTGATACGGGCCGCTACCGTAGGCGGCGCGCGTGCACTTGGGATGGCGGATAAAGGTTATGGAACGCTTGTGTCTGGTGGACCAGCAGACATTGCTGTGTTTGATGTTATGGTTCAGGATGACCATGTTGAACTCGCGCTTGTTCAAAGTGGGGCGGGAAACTGCTCTTTAACTGTGGCTAACGGTAAGGTTGTTTTTGATAGCGGGTCTGGGAATCCTGATGGTAAGTAGGCAATACGGAAATTACTTGGTTCTCAATGATATTAGTCCAGAAATAGAAGCCGGTGTCTTTGTGAAGAACGAAATCGACACGACCGGTGTTCAACAATGGGTAGTAATAAGGCTGAGGCCAAGGGGGGATCGAAATTGTGAAATCAGATGTTAATAAATTGCTGAAGAAAAACGAAAAATTAAACCAACTGGATTCTGCGAAAGTCACTAGCCATGTACAACGTGAGAGTAACGGGTGGTTTAACAATGCCTTAATGTTAGAGGGTTATGATGTGCCATTTAAATATAAACGAACCAAAAAATATCGCGATCTGAAGGGGGCCAGAGTTAACTTGACCTATTACCCGCAATCGGAAATCGTAGCGGGTATGGAGTTCGAGGTTATGAAAGTCGTGCGGATTCGCATTAGTTAGTTGAGCGTTAGGGCGTCATTAATAGTATGAGTCTTGACCTGACCTGTGTATGTTTTATAGACCAGTTTAATTCACGAGTCTTTTAGTGATGGTGTCTGCAATCGCTCTGGTTATTTGAGGATAAAGAATGGCGGAAGCTATGGAGGAAAATTAAAAAGAATTTGGATGACTCAGGTGGTGCGTAGGGGAGATCTTCAAAACTGATAGCGAATCTATAGCAGCCACGCAAAAATGGAGACCGCATTCAAGTGCGGCACGGCGAATTATGATTTTCTGTAGCCAGGCACTGGTTGATAATTCATTGAAGGCTATTGCGGAATACTTTTAGCTGAGTAAATGTGGGTAGTGTATCCCCGTCAATTCAGTCGATAAAGGAAAAGCTGGAGGTAGGAGACCTTGCCAGAGAATTCAGCAAACTAGAGAAGTGTTAAGTATTAAAAAGTAGGATTGACCCCTATATTATTTTTTACTCCATAATTATTGATAATGAATAAGTAAAGGCTCGGCGCATAGAGCACCGAGCCTGGATTAGTGTGGTGTGTTATTCGAGAACGGCACTTCCGAATGCACTGGGGTCATACCACGCACGATGCTCTCCCGTTCTTTCTGCCCAGGACCACTTTGCATCGCGGCCACCACCATCGTCATCTTCGTTTATTTGAATCTCAAAGCCAAATGGCCTTCCATTCTGTGATAGCCCAGCCGATGCGATGTCTATCGCAATTTCATAGAACACATCACCACTATAGTGTGTGGAGTAGTTAGTGGAATAATAGAAGTTGAGGTTCTGAAGGGAGCCCTCACTACCCCAGTTGTAGTTGTATATGTCTGCATACCGGAGAATCAGGTGGTAGTCATCTTGTCCGTCGTAGCCTGATCTGCGACTGTTATTTCCATCGAAAAACAGCTCAATTGAGTCGTCCTGATATGCCCGATTCGAATCGTTACTTTCCTCCGCAACGGTTTGGTCTTCGGTGTTTCGAATCAGCAGGTATAGATAGTTGCCATCATGCATGGCGTACCATCTTGATGTGGGGCCGTAATCGTTGTAGCCATTGTTTTCTCTTACTATAAGGTTATCTATCCAGGTAGTATTTCCGTCGATATCCTGAGCTACAGCTGCGCTCCATTCTCCTGAAAAGTCAACGTTCCCATCAATTGATGGAGGGGTAGATACGTAGGGTATGCTAACTCTCGATGGAGTAAACTGAGAAATGCTCTCGTCAATTGGAATGTGTGTGACTTGGCAGGAATTAGCGCCATCCCATCCCCAGCCATCATTCAATGGGGGAGTGTCTACGCAAGTTCTTTGATTGGTTATTGGCGGTGGAGAGGTGCCCACGACACAGGAACTACTGCCGTCCCAGCCCCAGCCATCTCCAATGGGACTGGTATCTACACAACTGTCGCTCACAGTTGTAGTAGTCGTGGTAACAACCGTGGTAGTGATTGTGGTTTCCCCCACACGACATGAGCTGGAACCATCCCAACCCCACCCGTCCCCTATGGGATTGGTATCAACACAATTTGAAGAATTTGTCTGCGTATTAGTAATGCCTGATTGTACACGGCATGATTGACTACCGTCCCACCCCCAGCCATCTCCAACTGGTGAAGTATCTTCACACACCTGGGCATTTGCGATGTTTGCAGACGACACTAAGAATAAACCAATTCCAATTTTGCACATTGCTTTAGTAAGCATTATAACTCCTTATCTATTAATTTACCGACACCATTCCTTGAATAAGTTCTTTACTTAGATCTACAGACATAAATAAAAATATCTGGGAATACTGCCGAGCTAAAATTGCACAAAATAATTTATATTCGAAAATGAATTAGCATTAATGGCACAAGTTTATAAAGTGCTATTACATTTAGCTTTAGTTTATATTTTATATTCGTAAACTAAAAAAATTCTTTTGTACAAGTAAAAACGTGCTTCTCAGGCTATCCAGAAGCACGAGAGAAGATTAATAAAGGAGGCCCGTTTCCCACATCACCCATAAGGGGGGTAAAACAGCTGTGAATCGATAAATGTGAAGTATAACGATCTGTTTTGTCGACTTGACTCTACAAGAAATCGTGCTTATGTTTTGCCGCTATGGGTATTGATCTATTTGACTACTAATTGGGTAACAGAGTTGGTATCGATTAAAAATGGAGGGTGGTTGATTTTGTAATTCGACAGGAAAATAATCGGACACCTATAGTAGTAAAAGTGAAAAATGAAATGGATCACAATTTAATGTAGTAAATAGATGGATTATTAGCCGTGAGTGGAAGTCAGAAGTCAGAAGTAGGGATATAGATGAAGATCACAGGTTGTATATGACGCAGAATTTCGAGAGTAGCTTTAAAACATTGGTCAATGCATTAACTGAAAGAGGTGTGCAATAGGTTGGGTTGCCAGTGGATACCGGGCAGATCGTCAGTTGAAGCGTTGTTCTGAATCTGGAGGGTGGTTAGAGCTTTGAACCAGCGCGCGGTGAATAGGTAACCAGTAGTGCAAAGGCCGCCACAAGATTGGCGGTCACTAAAAAATAGTAAATTGGATAGTGAGTAGCTGATCAAGATCGGTTGGGAGCCGTGTGTAAAACCGGCAGAGAATTCGCATGTTCATACTGATTAATACCGAATCGCTTTTGCGGTGTGAGGCATATGCTGTGATTAAGATCGTGGGGTTTTGGGATTTTCCGGTATTTTAAGATGTGTCCGGTTAGTTGTCCGGACAAGCCTATGAGCAGGTGCAGAACACGGCAGGTGAAGCCACGCAACAGGCAGAAAGTTATCTTGATCAATATTTGAAACTGGAAAATCAATGTCAATAGCGTTATTCGAAAGAAATGTAGATGTCTGGAAAACAGACGATGATCAGTGGATGTCTCAGCGACGGGAGGCGTGGACCCAAATACAAAAGCGCGTGTGCGAATTGGATGATTGGAAACATCTGTTAAAGGTTAACGAACGCTATTTTCTGTTTGGCGATGTGGATTTCACCAGTATTATTCCAGTTAACGGTGGCATGCCGAACCCAGATGGCTGGCAGCTGGCGGAAGTTGTTTTACAGATATGGTTTCACCCCGAGGAAGTCACAGCGGATGAAATTCGTTTGGATAAGGGATATGCCATTCACATCAGAGCTCAGCGTGAGACTTACTTCAACCAAAGAATTGGCTGGATGAGGCGTGGTATAGAAAAGGATGATGCGGGTTACGGATTGATGAATGGGCGAGAACAGATCGTCACACAATTTCTAAACCCTGTGACCGACTATTTGCAGGAGCACAATTTTGGAGATAAGTTCAGAGACCAGGGGTGTTTGATGCCGGACCGAATATTTGGGACGTGTCTAGGGAGCACAACGCGGGAGATAAAGAACTATGCTCAGCAGGACGCCAGCGCATCGAATAACAGAGATAGAGTTTACATCAAAGATCTGTCTTGCATCGTGCTGTGGGACCACCTCGATTACGCTGTTGGAAACTATATGGACAAGATATATCTGGGGCCAGGCGAACGAGATATGGAAATTGTAAACCGAGCTAAAGACAGACTTATCGATGGTTGCTTAACAGAACTGTTAACGTTTTTCGAACGCCCTAAAGACGATGAAGCGAGACTACGGCCGCATACCGTTGAATTTGTGGAAGGTTTATTAACCAGGTACGAAAAACGGGAATTCACACCCAAAATGCTGGAGTTTTGGGACCGAGCCGCAAATATCCGGACACCCATCGTAGTGAATAAGAAGAAAAAATAACCGGACAGCCATTTTTAAAATGGGTGTCCGGTTAGTTCGGTGAGAGCCGTTGAAGAAGCCATTCTGCCAGATGTGATAAACGATATACTTGACGACCTTGAAGATGAATCGGCAGATTTTGTAGAGGCAGCAGGTGGTGTCAAAATTCGGGAATCTATAGACAAGTTTATAATGCCAGAGTCCTTTGGCGATGGTGTCTGCGAAGCAAATGAATAGGTACTATCGTGTATAACACTGAAGGTGAAAATTGGTGGATCCCTTTTCAATCGCTCTGGCTATTAGAAGATAAAGAGTGGATGAAGGAGAGGTGGAAGTTATGGAAGAAAATTAAAAAGAATCTGGATGATTCAGAAAGTTTGCCTACATTAGAGTTGAAAGGCCTGGAATATATATTTACAACCGGTTACCAATTCAAAGAGGCTCCCCCTTTTGTCGATTTAAAAGGCATTGCGCAAAAAATGCATGTAGGGCCGCAGCAACGTTTAGTTTTAGCACCGTTTACAAGTGAATCTGACTATCGAAAGTTCGTACATGCGCTTCCAGGTCAGGAAAGAAATTACGACAGAAAACTAGCTGAAATAATGGATCCATTTGCTTATCTAACAATGTACTTTAAAGGTATGTCGATTTTAGAAACTAAGGCTGATGAAATCTATCGATACGTGCTTGGCGGTGGTACGATCTACGATAACATTTATTTAATGGAGAATGAGCGAGCATTGCGATTGTACGAGTTACCGTATCAATTAAACGAATATTTTCGAAAAATATCACACCGACTCCAGTTACACGGTTACGAGGAGTTTCCAGAGCGCCCCGAGTATTGGATCTTTGAAAGCATGTTTGACTATTACACTTCATTTGCTGAATTTATCAATGAAAACCCAAATTTGTATCCCAAAGATAATTTACCTTTGAGATTTCCGTCTTTTATTGATTTTCAAAACTCATGTGACCTAAAAGACGAAAGAAGCCAAGCTTTGTACAAAAAATCTAGAGAATTCATCTTTGGTGGACGCTTGCCAAAAGCAATGAGAATTGACTAAAAACAAATCTCAGCGTCTTACCCGGACATCCAGATTTAAAAATCGAAATGTGATTGCGTCGCCATCGAAATGGCCGGACACCCAATGTAGTAAATGAGAGAAAGGGGATGGCGAAGTCATAGAGCGCTGGCACCGGTTGTTCAAGGGCAGTATGCAGAGTCAGGCTTATGTGGCAGGGGAGGTTTTAGATAAATCCCACAAAGAATTACTGAGCAAGCAGGTATAGGAGTGGCGTGCGAGATTAACGGACATAAGCTGGTTCATGAGAATTCTCAATGAGAAGGTAGCAAGAAAAGCAAACAAGGAAGACGATTGCACGGGAAGGATCTGGGAGGGTAGATTCAAGAGCCAGGCGCTGCTGGATGAGAAAGCGTTGATGGCGTGAATGGTGTATGTGGATCTCAACCCGATCAGAGCAAAGATGGCCAGAACGCCGGAAGAGTCGGCTATACATCAGTCAAGCGCCGCTGCGAGGCAGCGGGCACCCAGGGAAGGGTGCAGGGGTAGCGGCGAAGCAACCCAAACAGTTGGAGCGATTTGCAGGTAATCCGAGGGCAGAGATGCCAGAGGGGTTATCTTACCGGTTAACAGATTATCTTGAATTGGTAGATTGGACAGGCAGGCAGATAAGGCCTGACAAGCGCGGTTCAATCGATGATCAGCTTCCATGTCTTTTGCAGAGGCTTGAAATAGAGGAAGATCACTGGTTGTACATGACGTAGATTTTCGAAAGTAGTTTTAAAACCTTGGTGGGTGCAATACAGTCACTGAAAGAGGCGTGCAAGAAGTTGGGTTACCAACGGATACCGGGCAGATCGTCAGTTGAAGCGTTGTTTTGAATCTGAAGAGTGGTTGGTGCTTGAGCCAGCGCGCAGTGAATGGGTAAGCAGTAGTGTAAAGGCCGCCACAAGATTGGCGGTCAAAAATAATAATCAATTGGATAATGAGTAGCTGATCAAGGTCGGTTGGATACTGTGTGCAAAACCGGCAGAGAAATCGCATGTTTATATTGATAAGCCCGAATCGCTTTTGCGGCGTGAAGTTTATGCTGTGATTTAAGTCATGGGGTTTCGGGATTTGCCGGTTGTTTAAAATGGGTGTCCGGTTAGATTCGCGATTTCCTCCACAAGTAAAATATGCGCGACACAAAAGGCAAAATTGTTTGACTTTAAAAATGTTCTTACAGACACGCTTCTAACGGGGATTTCACCAAAAATCGTTGCTGAAGTTAGAGCTAATCTTCCTGTCGTCTCTGGCAGTTCACCATAACTTTATTGAGGCTCACGCTTTGACGGATAAGAAATTGAGAGGGTCGAGTTGGCCTGCGATAGAATTGGTGTTTCGCCGTAACAACATGGCGGAGATTGTCGATAAGTATAATAAAAGAAGTTCACGAGAGTATTACGTAAATAGAGTTGAGTTTGCAGATCTCAAATACAAAGGAAATGTTCACGCAAATGGCTTGTCATTTGTTCACAAACTAATTCTCGAGCCTGATGCATCGCAAGATAAATGGGGAATTTGGTGTGATGAAAGTGGTTGTAACCCCGGTGATTCTGATGAAGGTTGGTTCCTGAGTCTACAGGGCGGAGGTCGAGATATTGGAGTAGGTGAGTACTTTGGTGAAAACACAATCTTCCAAGGGAGAGAAGATGAAATCTTTGACTTCTTTTTTGGTAATCACAAAAGTAGCGTGGAACAGTCTCGCTGGTTTGGTATTGGGAATAAAGATACTGTTCGATCTCTATTAAGTTTGCCTACGTG
>JAYJMJ010261441.1:0-14569 GCA_036873875.1 Laminaria ephemera | reverse complement strand
GAACGGCATGGTGAACGTCCGCGGCAAGCGTTGCTTACATGACTCCTGCACGAGGCGATCGACCTTCAATGTCGATAGAAGCAAAACGGGGATGTACTGCAGGGAACATGCCGAGGACGGCATGGTAAACGTCTACAGCAAGCGTTGCGTACATGACTCCTGCAAGAGGCAACCGACCTTTAACGTCGAGGGTAGCAATACGGCATTATACTGCAAGCAACATTCCCAGGTCGGCATGGTAAACGTTTGCAACAAGCATTGCGCATATGACGCCTGCACGAGGCGATCGACCTTCAATGTCGAGGGCAGCAAGACGAGGGTTTACTGCAAGAAACATGCCGAGGACGGCATGGTCAACGTCAACAGCAAGCGTTGCTTACATGACTCCAGCACAACAGAGAGCGCACGGTATGTACCAGCACTTGTTCAGGCGAATACATGCACCCCGCACCAGAGCGATATTTTGGATGCTTCAGAGATGAACTCTGATTCACCGTATGAGGTGGTAGGCCGTCGAAAGCGATCAAGATTACAAGTCAAAGGAGAGCAGGCTTCACAATACGCCGATCAAAGCCCATTCCGTCGGCGGGTCGCTCAAAAATTTAATGTTGGTTCCAGTATGGAAGTTTTTCTCGACACTTCAACTTCCCGTGCTTTGCGTGGGCATGTTGCCGATAACTCCGTCGGAACCGTGGCTAAGCGCACCTGTCGAGTAATTTCGCATATCCCGACCCCCTTACCGGACGAGTATCATGCTGGGAAACCCGTCAAGACCGAAATGGAGCTGGTCGTCAATCTTTAAGACCGTCGTGTCGGTGCTATCTGCACTCCTGCTGTGGTCACCGCCCGACTAAGACATTTATTAGCGGTGGGGGCGGCGTACTTATTTTCAGCTTTCGTAGGTGTCTAGACAACTGATCACTCATCATCCCTTTCGAGACAGAGGGCTACTGTACTGGTGTCACTTTTTGGGTTTATTTTTTCGGCAGCTGATAGCCAATCCCTCGTGTTTCGGTGTGTCAAAAGAATATAGTCATGTCTGTGGTTGTAGTGGCCTAAACTCGATACACACTGAAAATGCTGGCACCCTTCTCGCCTTAGCTTCGGCCGTTCATGCGGTAGTGTCTCTTCAGAGAACTATTAGTAAACGCGGGCAAGTTCTCGCCCAAGGTCATCCCAGCCTACCAAGTTGGGACTGTGATGCCCAACGTTTTCAAACACATCAACGTTGAAAATGTGAAGTAGGTTTATATTTGGACATTTTTGTGAATGTTACTGATCGTTTGGGGTGCCCGAGGAGAACTGTTCAAACCCATCGACCGCAATAATAATGCTAGTAAACGCCCCCCGGGGAGTTGCGATTGAGCAAGGTTGAAAAAACAACCCGAGGCGTTTACTACGTGGCCGCGACGTTTTCTCCAATCGGCCTATTCGCCCCCCGGGGTGATACAAAAAGGCAAGAAAAGAACACTCACCCCTCACACATTCAGCAACAGCACAGCAGCAGGTAGTGGTATTGTCGCAATCCAGCAGCACCGACAAGGCGCCCAGCACCAATACCACCACCGAGGGCCACTCAAACTCTTGGGGAAGTATGCGCCGTCCTGGTGCAACGGCGCTCACGAGGAAGGGCACGCCGGCACGATCTTGTGCGCCTGCTCCCGTGCCTTTTGCGCAGGTGGTACGGCGCGGACCACTCCCTCGAGTTTAACCTTTGAGCTCTGACCTAACGCGTTCAGTGGGGCCAAAGGGGCGGCACTCCTACTCGACAGCGACAAAGCTAAATGTGATCGAGTATACCCGCCCCCGAGAGAGGGGTATATACCCCAGCGGTGAGCTTGGTGTTTTAGGTATGCCGTCGTCACGTATGATAGGCTATAAGCACCCTTCTGGACCGTCGTTCTGTGGGAAGAAAGAGGACTTTATTCCCTGGACGAAAGATGCAAAGTTTCACTCGAAAGCGATAGGCTGTTTGAGTGTCTTTGTGTCGGACCCTCCTCAGTACATTCCTGTAGGAGAACTTGACACCGAGAACGAGGTACTTGTTGCTAGGGGGTTTAGCCCCGAGCATGTACTCAAGCATACGTTGGCATGGAATTTCCTGTCGACGGCTCTTAAGGCCAAGAGCGTCAAGAGCATACTGCACAGATGTGTCTCCCCGAGGGAAGCGTGGGATGCTCTCAATGCTTGGTACGGTCCCCAGACAGCTGGCGCCAAGTCGGAACTTTCCCGACGCCTAAACAGCTTTACGATAGCGCAGGGGAGCAATCCGCTTCACGAGATGGGTAAGATTGAGGATCTTGCCGCAGAGATGCGCTCAGCTGGTATGGCGCACTCGACGACCACATGCTGTACACCACCTTCATCGATGCCCTGCTACTCGAGTACGAGGTGGAGGCAAGGAACCTGGCATCCCGCGACAGCATCGACCGCGATGACATCATCAAGGCTGTGCGAGAGCGGCATCACCGATTTTCTGTCAACAGGAAGAAGTGGTCGAATGAGGGCCATGCATTGTACGCCGGCGGCGGCACCAGCGGTGGTCGCGGGACAGGTGGATCCCGCGGTAGAGACAGAGGCGGACGTGGAGGAAAATACGGACGCAGCGGTAAAGGCACCAACGAGGACGGTGGTGGCTCCGCCGGCGGTAGAAGTGCCACCGAGGATGGTGGTGGTTCGGCTGCTGCTGCCGATGGTGATTGGAGCAGCGCCAAAGCCGCCCAACAGAATGCCCCCGCGAGAGGGTGTTTCAGGTGTGGCAAGAAGGGCCATCGGTTTTCCAATTGCACTGTGAAGCTACTGTATGCGACCGCTGCTACGGATGGGGATACACCTCTGCTCTCTGCTCCACAGTGAAAGAAGAGCCTGTGTTGGCGGTGGCGAGCAAGGTTAGAGCGAGGCTCGACGACGTCTCCGACGGCAGTGATGATAGTGCGCTCCATGTTTCAGCCTTCAAGGCTGAAGAACCAGGCAAGTGCGATGATGCGGTAAGCGTAATGGGGGATGGGGAGTTGGCCTGGCAGGTAGGCGACGAGGCTGAAAATCGCCGACGGCAAGACTCGCGCGATCGAAGGATACGGCGATATCAGCTTTGTCTTTCGGTCCGGAAACGATTTAGTGGACGTGTTGCTGATGGACGTTGCGTACGTGCCCGATCTTCGTTACCATCTATTTTCGCTGCCCACGCTCATCAAAAACGGACACGTTATCGATGGGCGCCCCACGGGGGTTGTCGTTACACTCAAATCAGAGCGCTCGATCGTATTCCCATTGAGCGGGACCCTGTTCAGCCTTTACGGCTATAGGGTCGGCAGCAGTACTGGGGAGCAAGCTTGTGTTGTAGTCGCCCCGGGGCAACCGCCCAAGAAGTCTACGATGAACATCAACGACTTCCACTGCGCTGCTGGACACTCTCACGAGGGTCTACTCCGCAAGTCCGCGGAGCAGCAAGGGATCGTCCTCGAGGGCGAACTGCTGGAGTGCAAGGGATGCTCTATGGCTAAGGGCTTCCGCAAAGGTATTAAACCGTACACACACACGAGCCGATAAGAATCTCGGGAGGGTTTTCGTAGATCTGGGCGGGTCTAAGATGGCAAGAGCCTATCGGGAGGAAACGGTACACTCTCATAGTGAGCTACGAATTTTCTCGGCATACGTGGTTGTATTTTCTGCGCCACAAATCGGACGCCTCGGAACAGTTCAAACCTTGCGGATATTCGTGCAGATGGTGTCCCTTCCAAGGTGGTAATTGTTCGATCAGATGGTGGTGTTGAATTCCGCGGGGGGGGATTGGATACCTGTGTAGATCGAGAGGTATCAAGCATGAATTCACGACGGCCGACAGTCCCCACTTCAATGGGGTAGCAGAGCGCGCGCTAGGTTTGATCGAGACGGCCGCAATGGTGGGCCGAATTCAGGCGTCTGAGCTTTTTTCAGCTGCGCAATTTCTGGCCAGTGAGTCGTTGTGGACTGAAGCGTCCCTCTGTGCGTGCGATTCTTTGAACCGCACAGCGACCTCGGCCAACCCAGATTGCAAGTCGCCGTATGATATGTGGCATGGTAGCCCCCCCCCGGTAGTATTCCTACCTTTCCTCAAGCCTGGCTACTGCAAGGTAAAGAGGGACAATAAGTCACAGGCGAAAGCGCAGGAGGGTTTTTACCTTGGACCTAACCCTCACTGCCCTCGAGACTCTGTACGAGTGCTGACTAAGCACCGTAATTTGATAGGTACACGAAATGTCACCTGGCAACGCGTGTTGCCTGCACCACCTGTACCTGCACAGACGAATGACTCCTTGTCCGACGGAAGAGGGGGGGTCCGTCGCAGACGACGAGAGCATGTCGGATCAAGGTGGTGGGGGGGTGGTGGATGAGCTGGACAACGATCTGACCCATCTAGACGACCTCGACGTGACGTGGGGTTTCGATGTAGACGCGTTCTTGCAGGAGCGCTTACGACAGGCGTCTGTCGCCGGCGGGGCCGGTGACGGGACGGCCGAGACGATAGGTTCGTCTGAAGGGGGCACGGTGGATGACCCCTCGGTCCCAGTAGGGGGGGGCGATAGCTTCTCGGTCCCAGTAGGGAGGGCCGATAGCGACTCTAGCCCAGCATCGACTACCAACACCGACCAAGGGGGTGGTGAGGATCCACCCGCGGTCCTGTCGGGGAGGGCGGTGCACGAGCTTAGCGACTACTGGGGACGGGCGGCTGTGACGACACGGGGCCAAACCCGAGGTCAGAGCCAACGCCTAGAGGGTGACCAACCTGCTCGAGGGCGATATAGGATGGACCCCGAGACCCGAGACGCTTTGCTTGTGGCGACCTACGAATCGATGAAGACCAGAATTCTCTTGAAGAGTACACCCTGGACCGCGGAGGACGAAATGTCATTGCCGGCTGGAGGACCCGAGGAAAACAAAGGGGAGTCGAGCGTGTGCATGCCGATTGATTTTCCTGCTGACGTAGAACCGCTCCCGCAGTCCGTAGCTGGCGTAGAGCGATCGATGTATAAAGTGGCGTGGCACGAGGCCATGAAACTATAACTTGACGGTCACAGAACGACCGGAACGTACGAAGCCGTGACACCGCCACGGGGGCGAAAACCTGTAAGAGCAAGGTGGGTGTTTTCCCACAAGACAAATAAAGGCGGCTTGATAGCGAAGCTAAAGGCTAGACTTGTGGCTAAGGGATGTAGCCAGGTGCAGGACGTTGATTACTTCCAGAGGTTCGCACCAACTCCCTCTTCAGCGTCAGTTAAAATTCTGGCGGCTGTTGCAAATGAGAAGGGATTGAAAATATTCCATTTGGACGTTGCGCAAGCCTTTGTACGCGCGAAACTTGACCAATAAATATACATGAAACTACCCGATGGGTGTGGTGACATGTCAGGAAAAACCGTTCGCCTCAACCTATCACTGTATGGTCAAAATCAGAGCGGACGGCACTGGGCCGGAATACTGATAGAAACAGTAGTCGAGTATGGCATGGAGCAGTCTAGGACTGATCCGTGTGTTATTCGCAAGGTTGTGGACGGCAAGGTAGAACTAACCATGGCCGTTCGTGTAGATGGCATCGTGATTGCAGGCTCGGACGAGACGTGCAAAGACTTTAATGCCGCGTTAGTTGCGAAACTCCCCACGAATAACCTCGGAGAACTAACTTGGTACACGGGTTGCGCTTTCAAGCGCGACTGGGAGTTGGGAACGTTCGAAATTACGCAGAAGGCGTTCATTGAGAGCATGCTGAATCGTTTTGGCGTTACCTCATCGCCTAACATTCCCGCGATCCCCGGTGTAGAACTAAGCCCGAGGAAGGAGGGCGAATCGAGAGGAGACTGGCCGTATAGGGAGGCTGTAGGCAGTTTGATGTGATTGTCGACCATGACGAGGCCGGACATGGCTAGTGCTGTGCGTGTTGTGGCGCGCCACTCTCACAATCCCACTGAAGCGCACTGCAGGGCAGTTATAAATATTACGGCACACCTTCACGGAACCAGGGAGTTAGGACTGACGTTTGTGCGGGGTTCGTGATTGGATCTGACTGCATATAGTGATGCCGACTACGCCGACGAGTCTAACGACAGGCGTTCGGTATCGGGGACGGTAGTTGCCCTGGGGGGTGCGGCCGTCAGTTGGGCAAGTAGCACCCAGAGGTGTATGGCAATGTCCACAATAGAGGCAGAGTACGTCCCCCTAGGTGAAGAGGTGAAAGAGGCCTTGTTCACGGGGGCAGTGTTATCGTTTATCTGCCCAGAACTAAGCGGACCATGCGTCCGGGTTTTCGAAGATAACCAGGGGGCCATAGCGTTGGCTGAGAACCCTCTTAGCTTTTGTCGGAGCAAGCACATTCATGTGCGCTTTCATTTTGTTGGAGAGCTACTTCATTCGAGGAAGATCGATATTCAGTCCGTAGCTTCGGATGAGCAGCACGCGGATTACTAAATCCCTTGCTTCGACCCCTTTTAAATCTCATCAAAGGTTCTTGTTGAATCTGCCGTTAGAGGGTGGGTAGGGGTTATGAGCATTAAGCGTTATTATGCAACCTGATTTGGTGTTTGGGAGGAGAGTCACTCTACTAGCTGCTCTACGAGCCCTTGCTCTGCGCTCTAATACAACGAATATAAATAATATCATCCGGCCGCGGGGCGGTCAGGCCGTCCGGCCTTGGAACTTACTAACAGTACCTGTCGCTAAGAACTCGAGCAGCAGGGTATTAGTAACTAATTGTCGTCAACTCGTGCCCGTTGGTGGGCGGCGGCGGGCATATACTCCTACTTGCATTCAGAGATGTCGGATTACCGCCAAAATTGCTCGTGCTTACTACGCGAAATACCGAAAAAAAAAAAATAGCTGCCTACGGGTAATTACCAAAGTCAAAATGTGGCAATTTGACAACCAGCGAAGCTGCCCGCGGGAGAAATTGGAGGGATTCCCGAATATGTGGCTTTAGCGAATAGGGGAGACAGGGGGTGTTACGTAATTACGGCGGCCCAGACCAATTTCTTACCGCTAAAGTGACCTCGCCGTAATGCCACAATGCGGTAATCCGACATGTTTGCTTTCATTCAGCGATCTCGAAAGGGGTCCCTATTTTTTGGCGTGGTGTGACTTGGAAACTCGCATTCATTCTCGCGTAGTTATTCCCCCGCACATTCTCCCGCGCACAGCAGTTAGCAGGATTTCAGCCTACTAATATCATCATAGACCAACCTGTTTACACTCGATAACTTATACTGGTACTACAATAGTCAGTATGAATACGCACCTGGTACTCCCCATGGGTGTGTGTGTGTTCTTCACATTAAAACTGATATTTGCACCCATCTACATCAAGCGCAACCAGTGTCCGTGCCGATGCCTCCCATTAATAGAGAGATTAGCTATGTGGTCACAAACTACAAGACAGAAATACACATTGTTGCAAATACAGCAAGGTGACTTGGCCATGCAATGCCAACCGCAATGAATACGAGGGCGGAACATATGCAAGCCAGTACCGGATAGTACACAGTACCGGGTAGTACAGGATAATACTGCTGTACCAGGTAGGTTATAGACCAACCAGAGTATGCGTCAACGGCATATATATATCTTCTACTTCTTCGCGAGAAAGGAACAATATCAACTATTAATTACATGATTCTGCCGAGCGATGCTACGAACTCGTGTATGATTGATGTTCTCGGGTACCAGGGCATGCATCGACGACATAGATATGCTGCTTCATAACTCGAACAATGTCAACACAACAATTGGAACAAGAATTATTGTTCAGAACTGCTCTGAATTATTGATATTTGGAACTGTTCTGAATTCTTCATTCTACAACAAATTCTTCATATCTTTCTCAAAGATGAAACACGGACGCCAGCCGTGTACAGCACTATTGCGGAGGACCATAGTAACCAGAACCTACGATATACACAAAAGCCCATATATTCCCCTGTTTTTACTAACCATATTTGGTCCTGATTACTATGTTCCGCCGTAATAGGGCCCGCCAACAAGAAACACGTACCATACGTAATACTGCTGCTGTATACGCCAAAGCTTCACACGTTGATAAAAAAATCATGAGCTAGATCGTGAGCTAGTTCATCTGTCCCACATAGATCACCCCGCCAAACATGTGTAGAAGAACTATTTAATAACTGATTTACAAGCCCATGTAGTTCACATGATACATTTGTTGATTGCTCTACCCCGAAGTGAGCTAGCTTCAAGCTAGGGCGAGCTGATGATCTGTCCTATACGTGCAAGGATTGACACCTCATTACCAACTTTTGAGCATAGGCCATTATTTACTGGCAGGGTTTATTGCACCTCATGCTGCACATTGTCGAATGGCAAACATAATATTGGTATACCTGGCATCAGGTACGAGGTATGATCGTACGAGTACAACAGCTACAGCAGTATGTGTTTTTTTACGGATTTTAATGCTCCTCAATCAAGACAGGTGCTACAATACAGGTACCAGGTACCACTTTTTGTCTGAAACGTTTTCTGAATGGCGGGGCTCCTTAACCCAAGGTCGTCGCAATTTCGTTCTTGTTTTGCAATATATGGTTTGTTGTATACCTAGGCCATAGGATTGTTCATCGGGTAACATTTTTCTTCTTCTCCAACGCAGTCTTTGAGTGAGGTATAGAGCTCCCCAAGTGAGGAGCCACGTAATAATTGTTCCGCTCGAACGTTTGGGTCTATCCGTGATTCGGATCCGAACCCCGTTGATATGCGCGAGGATTTTTCTTTTGACACACTACCCCAAGCAAAAAACATACTTTCCAAGGACCAGTAACACCTCGGAAAGATCAAATTCCTGTTTCATTATCTAGTTTTTTTTTTGTTGGATAGGTCCCTGATTTGTATGATTTGCGAGATTTACATCATCATGTTTGTCGGGGGGGATCTGTATGTTCTAGCTCTGGTACACACGTTTGACTGGCAAGGATCTGTATAATCTACCTCTTGCACATATGGATGCTTGCCCTAGTGTGATATGTATGATCTACCTCTTGCATACGTTTTACCTGCGTGGGATCTGTATGATCTGCACGATCTGCATGTTTGCCGGGTGGGATATGTATGATCTTCTTTTTCTGCAAATGTCTGCCGAGTACCAGTAGGATCTGTATAATCTTCATGATCTGCCCATGTTTGTCGAGTGGAACCTATATGATCTGTGCAATCTAGATAATGTTTACCTGGTGGGATTTGTATTATCTAGAAGTCACACAACACACGTTTGCCCCGGTGGGGCCTATATAATCTGCATGATCTGCACATATCTGTTGGGTGGGATCCGCATCATCTGCAGGACCTAGCACATGTGCAAGTATGTATGATTCTCGTACTCGTACAGTACATGTTTCATATTTGCTCGCGGGTGATTGGCTTAGGTACTACAGATATTAATAGTCGCATGCGGTAATTTGTCATTTGCGAGGTTCTGCGTTTCGTATCTGACTGGTGCGTTTTGTGGCTAGCAATGCGGTTCATAGGGCGAGAAAGACTAAACTCAGCTGGTTGGCTTACTTCGCCACCAACCTAATAACTACCGTATGTAGCCGTCAAGTCTAGCCAACTCACAGCCCTACTGTTTAGGTTATTGGATCTAGGCCACTCAGTGTACTTTCGCAATAAATATGTTTTTTTTAGTTTTGACGGTATATATATGTGCGATCACGTCAATCAGCTTCGCGCCTATCTCCCCTTTCCGTGCTTTGCTGTGCTGTTCCCTGTTCGGTCTGCTGGTGCTCCATTTTTTATCGACCAGAGTCCGACGCATGCTCCCTTTGAACAGGTGTGGGTTGGCTGACTAGACTATAAGTCGCCGACTATTGATTATTTGGCTGTTGGCTAGGTATTACAGTTTGTTCCTGCCATGTAATGCCCACCAAATCCAGCCAACTCACAGCCCTAACCCTTTCCCGTCATTTTCAGGGGTTTGCATATTTTTCGTCGGGACCCCGTAAGGACGGTGGAGGAGCAGCCACAAAAGCCGGCGCCGCCCGTGTAAAGCAGAGCCACGCTGGACAGGGGGGGGCACGTGTCGTGCGTCGTGCCCACGGTAAATCTGTACCAAGTCCTAGAACACCAGCCCGAGCTCAATTCGAGACGGTGCAAGGGGGCAAAAGAAAAAGGAAGGAAGCGGTGAGTTTTTTTAAACGCCTCCTCCTACTGTAGGATTCGTGCGTTTTTTAAAACGCCTCCACCTACTGTAAGATTCGATCCGTGGAGAATCACGGACGCGCCATATTATGTACCTACGCTCGCCGCAGGCCTGTTTTAGTGTAATAACCATCACTTAATCATTTTCGGACCCAGTTATAGCGACCTAAAAAACGACAAGTGCGGTGAAATCTAATCCCAGTTGTTGCTTTAGATGGTCGGTGAAGGCGCAGAAGACTACAACAGCAGTAAGTTACCAGGGTATGCCAAAGTTCATACCATACCAAACACACCTTTGCAACTTGTAACGCTTCCACGTTGTCATTTTTATGATTTCCATCCAACAATACCATGTCCAGCATGAGCTTCAACATCGATCACTCATAAAAACATACCCAATAAAAATAAACCTACGCGCGATAACTCCTTTCTCCTTGCGATTGCCGGCCGTGTCACAAAAAAAGCAGCCCTCATCTCGTGGTGCGGCCGGAATACCGATCACAGCTGAGGACGTCAAAATGGTTACGGCAACAGCAGCAGCAGCCCCGGCCGTGTCTCCTGCAGCACAGCAAGCCGTTGCTAAACCCCTGCAGCACCCGGCAGCAAGCGCCAAAGGCGGGCAACCACACGTGGTCGAGAAGGGTTATGCAATGCAGGTAACGCCGGTTTGAGCGTGAACCAACATTATTCTCACGCGTGTTCATAGTATATGGCGCACTTTTAGTGTGCGTCCTTCGAAATGACTTGTTATTGTTGACCACAAAAATAGTTGGCAACTACATGGAAATCTGTTTTTCCGCATCGAGCTCACCGCTGATGTATTATTGGTAACAATTTGTATGATTCACTACAGTAGGAATATAAACACGCGCGGACTCCCTTGGGCATGTCTCGACAGCTTCGTTTTTAACGCGGCATGTACGCTTCTTCTGTGCCGACCCTCCGTGCAGCTGAAGCAAGCAAGCTCGGGCAACGGAGCGGTGGTGGAGCGGTTCGACAAATTCCCTCGCATGCTGCAAGATAAAGAGAAGTTCGCCCTCTTGCGTGCGATCGAGCGCTGTCCAGAGCCAGAAAATGTCGCGGTGAGGCGTTCAAGGCATACCCCTCCCACATCACAGTATGCACCCCGTCAACAAGAAACGCCTCATATGGGAAGGCTTGAAACCCTATGACGCGTGCTACGATAGAGGTAGCACTTTTTGGCTAAAACGTTTTCTGAACGACAGGGCTCCTTAACCCCAAAAATCGTCGAAATTTCGTTCTTGTTTTGCAATCTGTTTCGGTTGTATGCCTAGGCCATGGGATTGTTCATTGGGTAGAACTTTTATTTTTCTCCAAATCACGTTTTTTTGGGTGAGGTATAGAGGTCCTCAAGTGAGGAGCCTCAGAAAAAAAAGAAGGCAACCTCTGCCGTAGCATGCCTCTTATTGTCACAAACTACGAGAAACCTTGAGTATAGGCTATTTACGGAGGACCATAGTAATCAGGACCTACGATACACACAAAAACCTATATATTCCACTTTTTTTACTAACCATATTTGGTCCTAATTACTATGGTCTTCCGTAATATTACGGAGGACCCTAGTAATCAGGACCTACGATACACACAAAAACCTGTATATTCCACTATTTTTACTAGCTATATTTGGTCCTAATTACTATGTACCCCCGTAATAGTATACTGGTAGGACGTAGTATAACGCTTGAGCACAATTTATTAATCCCATTTTCTTAGCTTCCCCCAAAACGTAAGGCTAACGTTTCTTGTTAAGTAATTGCTTATTCGTGGAGCATATACAAAGTTTTTGCGCGGTAGGGTGCGGTGCTGCGTTTTAGGCGTATGTGGGAATTTTGTCTTCGACTGTTGTCCCTTTTTCTATTCCGTGAATCATCCTGCACTAATATCCATGTAGTTTGTCTCCGAACTGTGGCTCTCCTGTATTATTATCGTCGGCGCGGTGCTGCATTTTGTGTATGCGTAAAAAAATACCAGGTAGCATATTTCGGTTTTGTTTTTCGATCATCACGAGCAAAATTGGGAGAAAACATGGTAGTATGTCGACGGATGCGTGCTACGAAAAAGATAGCACTTTTTTGCTGAAACGTTTTTCTGAATGACGGGGCTCCTTAACCCAAAATCGTTGGAAATTTCATCATTTTTCTGCAATATGTTTCGTTGTTCACCTAGGCCATGGGATTGTTCATTGAGGAGCAGTTCTAATTTTCTCCAAAACAGTTTTTTGGGTGAGGTATAGAGTTCCTCAAGTAAGGAAGCCTCAGAATAAAATTAAGCACCTCTACTACAGCATGTCAAGAAGGATGTGTTCGGTAGGGTGTGTACCAAAGTATACCGGGGGTATTATCTGGGTAAATACGCTATCGATGTCTTTGGCAAGATTCGGTACGGCCTCAATGCCCTGCCGAACACTCCGGTAAGGTTCGGTACGAACTCGATACCTGTACCCGACACTTAGGTAAGTTCGGTACGACCTCAACACCAGTACCCGACACTTCGGTAAGTTCGGTACGACCTCATTACCAGTACCCGACAATTCGGTAAGGGTATACCGGGGGTATTTACCTTACCGAAGTGGTTCGGTACGGCCCCAATACCCTATAAACACTCCGGCATGGGTCGGTACGAACTCAATACCGGTACCCGACACTTCGATACGTTCGGTACGACCTCAATACCGGTGCCCGACACTTCGGTAACTTCGGTACGCCCACCAAACATACCCCGGGTACCGGTATACCCTACCGAACACAACCTTGCAAAATAGCGTTTTTGTTATGCTCATTTTCTAGTAAAATGCGTAAATATTATGCAAAACGAGCAGAATGGATAGACTCTCATTAACGTGCCATCCCCACGGCATTGGCAGCAGTCCAGTCCTCCGACTTCTTCAGTCCTTCCCCTGGCGGTCTGGCGGTCCCTCAGTGCTGTACAGTAGTGTGTACCTGTGCACCCGGCGCAAAATCACGACTTGGGTGGTCACCGAGATTATCTGGAAAAGGCGAGTTCCTTGCAGACGCTTTTTTCTCGCTCGACGTATGGGAGAAACAGCGCTGGCGTGCACATGTTCGTAAATCTGATACTCGATCGTATTACAACTTGTGCCCTTTGGGGGGGAGGGAGGGGGGCTAGTTGAACCCGTCATGGCATATGCGGGGTTCTCATTTTTAGCAGTACCCTGGACTTTCAGATACGCACTCGGAAACATTTTGTTGCTCTCTGGACGTGTTGTGGTATCAAGATGCTCGACAAATTTCAAGCGTTGTGATTATAACAACTTGTGCCATTCGGAGGGGAGGGGGAGATAACGGATGCACCTGCTTGGACTCATTATGGCATAGATATGCGAGCTTCTCGTTTTGAACAATACTCTTGGGTTTTCAGATACACACCCTACCGGAAACCTCGTTTTGTTCGCTATCGTGGTAACAAGGTGTTCTCCACATTTATTAATATGTGCCCTTTGCGGAGGGGGGTGGCGGGAGCAGCTGCTTGAACCCATCGTGACATATGCCGGCATCTCTTTTTCAACGGTGCCCTGGACTTTCGGATACGTTGACTCCTGGAAGACCGTTTCTTGTTCGCTGAATATTGTGGTAACAAGGCACTCTACACATTTGCAACCGCTCTCTATGCTCCATGGCCTGATATTGTGGGGACAATGTGTTCTACACATTTGTAACCTCTCTACTATACTCCATGGCCTGACCATAACAAGCGTGGGTGGGTCCAGCCGGAGGAAGGGGCCTTAGCACTATTGTAAAATATTGGCACGAACCGGCTCATAAACAGACGCGATCGTCAACCAACGCCGAGCTCGCGTGATGTGTTTCTTGCATGCGACGCATGCTTGCGAGTGTGTATGTTTGTACAAGGCGCTTCGCTCAGGAAGGAAAAATAGAGCAAAATTATGTGAAGCGGACAGAGGTCCATGATTGATTGTAGGTGCAAACTGGCGACTTTGAAAATGCCAAGAGCCCCGCCGCCATGCTCCAGGAAAACAACCCGGACGCCACATGCATGAGTATGTCGTATGTTGTACCTGGTATCCTGCTGTAGTACTTGCGATGTATATGTCTGTCTCAAGGTTTGTGACTATAGAGCTTTTTTGTCTCTCTAGGATGACGAATCGGTATGGCCACTGGGCGTGCTGGATGTCGATGGGTGGAAAAAGCAGTTTAATACAAAAAACACACACGCAGCAGTGTGGGTGAAGTGTCAGCAAAAATACTGCTGTTTTTGGACACGTCAGTCACACCTTAAGATATTCCAGTCTAAAATAGTACATTACGTCTATTAGTCGGCGGTCCGTCACAGGGCTGAGTGTCAGCTGTACTTGGAAAAAATCAGAATTAGTTGTTGGTTGTTGGTGGCTTAT
>JAYJMJ010261432.1:0-14572 GCA_036873875.1 Laminaria ephemera | reverse complement strand
AGCAATGGCCGAGGTGTGTGAAACTTCCTGCATGCATACTCAGTAATCAGATGGCGTCACGCCTTCTGCTCTACCCTTTTCCCGCGACTATTGTTGTGTCAGTGAAGGCTGGCTGTAGGTCGTCATGTTCACTAGCGTGCAGTTAGTTAATAGTCTATACGAAACAGTGGGCGACGCTCACTGTGCTTGTCCTCTGGTTGATGAACACGACATCATGTGTTGAGTACACAGGTCGTTCTCCATGCGATGGCGGCACGAACGCACAGACCGACAGTAGCAGTGGTAGTAGCAGTAGTCGCAGCCGGGTTTTTGTAGAAATATGCATCAAGCAGCATCAGGAACCGTGCTTACTTGGACATATTATGTATCCTTGACAAAGTGTCATCTCCGTGGACAGATGCAAATATCAATTGTTGCTAGCAGTTGTACCCCCATTTGGTGCCAGTAATTCCGTCCTCGAACTGGGTGACCGTTCTACAATGATGGGCTCTTTCCCGTTGAACAGAGGCCTCTAATGTCACCATCCACATCGCGGCGCTCCCGTTTCATACAATGCTCGTAATATAGTCAGCAATCTGAGTGTATCCTCCACGTGAGTTAATACCAACCTAGGTTTGTTATATCTCCCACCATTCGCCGAAAATCACAGGTGAAAATCATGGTCGAATAAGGTCGGCTTCAACATCATCGAGATATGGAGGCGATCAACCTGGGAACCCACAAAGTGATACTCGGCTGCTTGTGGTCCTCCCTAAAATTGTGTACACTATCAAGTGAACTACGAGACCAAAGAACCGTGGCCACGTGTTGGTTTGAACATCGGTCCAAACTGGATGATATGTAGGTTGTGTATCGGATCTGGTTTTGTGCAGTATCTAAGGCTATATCTGTGGAGAAGGTGGGCCCGCTTGATATCGAAGGCGGCAGTCCGATCAAACACGCCGAGATCAGAGCCAACACCGTCGGATATATTTACATATATGCACACACGTATAGTATCGTATATCAATAGTCGAGCAAGTGTTTTGCCCTTGTTGGGTGATCCCATTATTACGAGTGCTTTTGTTTGGTATATAGAGTCGTTGGTGACGGTACACCGTGGAGAAGCGGCGGTAGCATGCTTACCGATGATGCATGATACATGATTCCATTATTTCGAGGGGGTTTACGGCGTTTGGTATATATCTAGAATCGTTTTGCTACTGAAAATTAGTACCGGTAAGCCTTAGCGGCAGCGGGTGTGAGCGTGCCAACCCTTTCTTCTTTCGCCAAGAGGTGGCCTCGCAGGAATTGCGGCCGCGTATATCCAGAAGACGCCGTTTGAGTGTGCATCTGTATGCATTTACCAGTATCATGCCATGTATTGATGTAGCAGTAAAGCTGACAAAAGACTCCGTATATTTCAGGTGTGACATAGGGTTTGAGAGTGCGAATGTGCTATACAGTATTTGCCTTAAGACCCCGTCTAAGGACGGTCGTACGGTATTCATGATTGTAAGCACGTAGTGTGAGCGGATGGATTGCTACTCACCACGTGCACCCTTAAGACCCGTGTATGGTGATGCGTGGCGTTGTGCTCCAGATGACACACCACTCGTGGCAGCGCTGTATCGAGGTGGTGATGATAGCGTACGCAGCACGAGCGTACGATGTTTGTATTTTTGAGAGCCATGAGGTATGTAGTACTAGCTCTACGAAACAAGTTCCCTTCTGATACTCTGCGACCACTAGGCTCAGCGTTGCACACCTACTGGCGGAGTCATGTGCTTCTCTGACGCTCAGGCTAATGAAATTGCTAATGTACGCTTTCTACATAAGTCCGTGTTTCCATGCCCGTAAAGTGGTCTCGATTAACCGATTTATACGAATGTTAAGCCTCAATAGCCAACTGTTTGTGGATGCTCGGCGGTCCATGAGAAAGCGGTTCGCCGCATCAACAAACTCCTGGCTGACGCTTGCGAAATACCTTTCAATAATGAGGCAACGGTTCTTATCCTGTATTACTCGCACACCAAGCTAGTCGCTTTATCGGGACCGTGGATACCTACAGCACTTGATGTGTACACCGGGCGGAGGTTACCACTACCTTGTTACCTGGCAAAGCTTACCAATACTACGAATCACCATCCATGGGGGAACATGCGGGACGCGTAGACCTGTCCGTGATCTTTCGCACTGACTGACCCAAAAAGCGTACTAAACTTAAACGCGGTTGCAGCAGTCCCCCAACGGGTCAAACAAACATTGTCATTTTCTAGTGTACTTGCGAATTTTAGCGTCGAATTCTCAGCATGATGTTTTATATCAGACACAGTGGTGTTGATTGTACTCCGGGCGATGTCTCATACAGTCTTGGATGATTGTGACACTATGCTCCGACCGTCTATGATGATAGTACAGTTTCCCGCCTAACGGCCTACGCCGCAATGCTCGAATGTGTAGTTCCGTGTTATACCACGGCCCGCAAGTTCTCTGGCCTGCAATTGATTAATTTATCTTGATAGCCCGGGAATGCCACGGTAAAGGTCTGCCTACGGTTTCAGACCCTCCTCACATGAGGAGATCCACACCTCACTCATCCAACTGACTTGATATAAAAAATCACAATTTCCAACCCCATAAATGAATCCACGGACGAGTTGTATCCGTAAAATTAGTGTAACGCCCAAATTATATTCCCGAAGTATTGTAACGACCAAATCATACACTTAAATGATAGATAGTGCCTTCGTATTCTTGGTCCTGACATATGCTATACCGCAACGCATGACAACATTCGTCAGATGAATAGCGCACCAGGTATATATGTACACGACATGTGATGTCGGGTAGATTGGGATCAATCCGTACTGGACGCGTGTGTTTTGACACTAAAATGTTAGCCTACATGGTCCGGAACTATGCATATTGTTGGAGTCGGTAGACGCCTACCCATTTCGATGTGAGTTGGTCACCTGACTACGGTAGTGGGTTCATCTTCGAATCACATCGAGCTACACAGCTCCTTTCGTGTTGATGCCGATTGTGTGCTATAAGGTTCGCCGGAGGAATATCTCGCGCAATGTTTGACGAATGCTACGATACGGGTTGATCTAAACCTCTCTGAGAGCCCTCGCTGGAGGGGCTCCATGCCTCAGCCAAAGCCTGTATTTCAGTAAACACGAAAGCGTAGCGCGATTCACAATCCTAAGGCCTAGCTATAAATGAAAACGTATATATTAACGAATACAATGTCAGGTACTTTTGCGGTTGAGGAGCCCCTCCGATCTTGGTTTTTTTAGTGCCAGAACCTGCTTCTCCTATTGCAGCCCGCGTCATCCCTTGTAGTAGTAAGTACCTCACTCTATACAACCATACACTTCGTATCCAACCCAAACTCTAACCAATGCTTCCCCGAAACGCGGGGGGGGGGGTCCTAAAGGGGCTATATGTATGTCATACAGAAGAAGAGATAACTCGAGTAAACATTTACCCGGAGTGGAATCATTTGGCAATGTTAGGCAATACGTACAGATATTACTTTCGTTTCTAGTGATACAGGCCGTAATATGGGCTTAGAATATATATGTTGTTTGTTCAATCAACTGAAATGCCATACTTTAACTCTTTCGGGGACCATATCTAGCGAC
This sequence comes from Laminaria ephemera, assembly GCA_036873875.1. Classification (NCBI taxonomy): domain Eukaryota; class Phaeophyceae; order Laminariales; family Laminariaceae; genus Laminaria; species Laminaria ephemera. The sequence goes on along the minus strand of JAYJMJ010261432.1, from coordinate 10,943 downwards.
CAAAATCCCCGAGAAGTACGATATCATTCACCATCTAAGGCAAGCATGGAGCAGTGTGAGTATACCCCATGTTTTGCGGGTGGCGCAAAGCTTTCAAGGCAACGATTGGGAAGCCATCCCTTCCCAACAGCCCGGGCTGCGCCGTACGGTCGATTCGGTAGTCGTCACTTTATCCCGCAAATTGGTCCCCTTGAAGTATCATGGGGGGATATTTAGTTCTGACTTTTGAACAAGTCGATATTGTCAAAAACGCCCTCTATCTTGGGCGATCTGTGCTACACACAATCTTCGGCACAAGGAAGACCACCGACAAATTCCACCTGGTCCCAGCTACTGTACGCTGTCATACGGACTGGGGATAATTGGGTTGCCAATATATCGCCGAAAGTGTCAGATACGATGTTCCGACTTCCATCTACTTTATGGATTTGGCCGTGCTGTAGCTCAACCCTGTTGTTTTTCATTGTTCTTCCGTGGATCCTAAAATCTGACTTTGGATTCGGTGAAGCCTCCTACCCGGAGTCGGGAGAGTCTCTACCGATATATACCTCCGCACAGAATAATCGGCACGGCCGCAATCGATGGTAAAACTAATCATGGGGCAACAACGATATAGCCAGCGAAGTGTGGGCGGGGAGGTCTACAACGTTCATAGTTATGTTTCAGAAATAGAATGAACTCCGACAAATTATGTCATATATTCTGGCTGCCATATGTTGGGACGCGTTTTACGATACGGGGGGAATAATTTTTTGCCGCAGTGTTTCTGGTTGACGAGGCTTCCCAAACGGGCAGCCACCCGGGATCGTTGAAACAACATTTGCGTGTTGCGCGAGGGCGCTCGGGGATCTGGATATCATACCCCTAGCTACCCCCCCCCCCCTCTCCGGAGGGCTAGAAAACCAATGTTTTTTCCGTTTTAGTTTCCTTGTGTTTTGCTTGACAGCAATGCCAAAAAGGCGTGAAAGCAAAGGCGTTGTTTATTTTTATCCTCTATGGCATGCCCGATAGTGTTGGTCTGGTTGGATGCTTCCTTGTGCGCTCTATGGATACCGTTCTTCGGCCGACCAAGGCAATACATTTTTGCGTAAGATGGGCGTGTTGAAGTTGTTTACATAATATCCCGGCGTTGGCGTGCAGAAGACTTTGTTTGTAAAGCAGGTAGTCAGGGTAGGGGTCATTGACAGCCGGGAGGCTGGTTCACCTGATGATAGGTTGTTAATGCAAGGGTGTACACTGGTAGGCCTTGAGAACGTACCTATCCATCGGAAAGGAACATGCATTCTGATCCGCCCAAGCTTCGCGACAAAATACTACACTGCGCTTGGGCAAGAAGGGGACGTGCTCGACCCTCCATGCTCGCGGAACAACTCGCGAGTGATGTGGCCAATAGGCCCGTCATTCACGGAGCGCAATAGGGGACCATCTATGCTCTTATGACCACCTTCAACATACCGTCCGTTTTTACGTCTCTCCGTCGTCTCAGATAGATGTACTTTTGTATACGCCTGGGGAACGCATCGACATGTGTACTCGTATGCTCGATTACTCTAGCGTAAAATACAGAAACAGTATACGTGGAAGGCCTTGCTTCCATAGCAGGGGGGAGCGGGTCGCTACCGTTTCTGGGAAGGGACATATCACGAACTTTCCCTTCGAGATACCAACGACATAAAAAAAAACGACGAAAAAATAATTCAACGTCGGGATCATCTCCGGATTGTTTAAAATAAACTAATTTTAGGTGTAGAGTGATCGCTACGACTAGCTCAAGAAGGACTTATTGTTTGGTGAACAACAAGTAGCAAGTGTATAGTGGTCCGTATGAATTTTGCCGCATTCGAAGCTTTTTTTCGTACAACGAAGAAGACAGCATTTCCAGCAAACAACATTTGAGTCTTGGGCATAGTACCACACCACGTACAACGTGCCAGGTGTCGGGTAACAGATTTGCCAACAAACCACAGCAGACAAGAAACATTTACGTACCAGCACACCAGAACATACTGTAACATTTCCTCCTATTTCCTCCTAGGAGAACACACGACGTTTGCTGCGGGCGAGAGTCTGAACAGCTCATTCAGTTGACACTTGGGCATATAATTTACAACGATAACACGCCAACACCGAGGTGGGGCTGGTCCCATGCCACCATGAAGCACTAAGGACAACAGAAGAAAGGTAAGACCTACCTTACCCTTTGGGACAGAGAGCAATAAGCAGCTGTCTTGGCTGCTGCGGATATTTTTTTTGGGTTTTACTCTTCGTCTAATGTATCACTCTGTCCGGAAATAAAATGATCCCCTAGTACAGAAATAATTACATATAAACGCTCCATATTTTTCGGACGAAGTGGTACTGTGGTAACTGATTGCGGATGGATGTGTCAGCAGCAGCAAAATGTTTCTGTGTCTATACGAAAGAAAAATATACCTTGGGACAAATTGGTAGTAATTGAAATTGACGTTTTTATTGACTGCAAAAGCAGCAATGAATTGCTGTATCTTTGTTTGGGAAGGACACATTGGCATCAATGATTTCTCAGCCATGTCCGCTCTTGGTGATTCTCATTTTGGGTACGCGTACTAGAGTGGTTTAATCCTGAGTAAATGTGGAAGAGAGTGTCGGAGATACCTATCGTTGATCTCATCACACGCATGCGCGAAAGGATGCGTCACCGGTCAGGTAAAGTAAGATATAGGGCCACGGGTTTTTTCCCGTCATTGACGACGATGACCCGTCCCCGGTAGATTTCTGCCGGAAGAACATCCCGCCACAGATTCGCGGTGGACCTACGTCCTCGCCATCGAATCAAACTAGGCTAGCGCGCTCCTTGCTAAATCCCTCGAATATACAGTTTCAGCTCGCGTCGGCTGTGAACGACGATCGACAAAGGACCCAGCACCAAGATCCTTCGCGACAACATCTCCACTACCGCTGCCGGCTCCGAACGTAGGAATGGGCTAAACATTGGTGACCACAACTAGGACAAGTTGACCATGCCGCGTCCGGGTTCAACGTCGACAAAGAACCGTGCGAAAACACTCCTGGCGGTCCCCAGCCGACTCCTCCTCTCAGCAGCAAGCCGCGGACAACCCCTTCGAAGCTCTGGCACTCCCTGACCAAGGAGGGCCAAAGAAAATCGACCAGGGGGAACCCGACGAGCGCGAGGAAGACGAACAAGAGGAGGTCAGCAGCCCCGCTTGATCTTGTGGAGACGGCAGCAACGACGATGCAGAAGGACACGACGACGATGTCCTCTCTTCTTCGGGACAGCCGGGATCATCTTCAGACCACGCTTCTAACTTATCTGAAGATCTTATGACAGCACCGAGTTCGCTTCCTGCTGGCGACCCGGTGCGCATAGAGACGGCCGCGTGCTTGAGAAGGTGCATGCTGGATGGGACTATCCCACAAGCATGGGTGCTGGTGATGGCGCTTCCTGGCAGCACGCGCCCTGTGGGAGGGTCAACGCAGAATCAGGTCGGAGAGCTGACCACCTCAACGGCGAACATTGTGAAGGCGATTGTCTTCAAACTCACAGCAGTCCGTGGCCGAAACAAGCAAGTGACATTCGACGCTGGCTCGTACGGGGTCCATCTGAGAAGCGGGGCCGGTCGGCGAGCACGGACAATGCCAGGCCTCGCAGGGCGAAAGCGGTGGCAGGCAAGGCCTGCGACTACTCTACGTGTTGCCAACACGACTCGCACTCGCGTCCCGAGAGTCGGTTGGCCAAGTCGCACGAGGAAAAGGGATGGGTGGTCACTAGGACAGATGGTTGAGGGGGCCCGCGCCGGCTTCCTCAAACCGGTTCGGGCAGTAAAGAAGCTAAGCTCACCTAACCTGCGGTACAAACGATAGCGCGAGCAGCTAGCGTAGCTGTGGCAAGCGTCGATAGATCTGGTGGTACGAGGCAGGATAAGTGTGGCCGAAAACGAGCACCACTCCTCTGGCGAGTACCCGTGCAAGATACGTACATGCAGACGACCAGTCGACTACTGCAACGGAGTTAGCATATTAGCAGCAGGTTCCGAGCGTTTTAGAAAAACAGCATGAAGTTGGATGCGCCGTAGAAGCAACAAGCAGAGTCGAGAAGGGTAGTCAGCGTCAGAACAATACGTTTTCCCCTTCCTTAGTACCACAAGCTTTGTATGTTTCTGCTGCGTACCGCAATTAGATTGCGAAAATTGAGCATCAAGTTTTATCATCAGGCAACGCTGACCAGGAAAGGCACTTTGATGCTTTCCACGCGTGTGCAATGAGTGGCTATCCCAGATATCCCACCGCTTTAAACTCGTCGTCGAAACGCGTACGAGTAAATGCCAGAGTAAACAATCATCCAGCGCACAATGTTACCATTGACGCAGCGAACTATGTACCCTGCATTTCTGTTGATTTCGTCCAGATACACTCCACAATGAAAGGCACTGAAATGTTTGCAGTGCCCGCGGGAACGATCAACCACAGCAGTGCTGATGGTTTGCCTCTCAAACGTTTTAGGATACGTTCGCTTTCAACTACTGTTAGATATTACCCTGCGAGTAGAAGCGCTTGTATTGCCCTCTTTATGGCCAGACATTATGCTACTCGGTAACACCATCATGGCGGCCTTCGGAGGAGTCCTCGATTGGAGTACAGAGCAATTGTCATTCAAACCATCTCAAGTCAAGATAAGAGCATCTCACCGTGGAGCAAACTTTACTGCACACCCCGAGAACACTGCTACGGCTCGGTGCTCCGTAGTCTCTGTTAATACTGGTGTCGAGTCAGTACCGGTGTTCTTGAGAAACAAATGGTGCATCCCCCCTCAGAGTGAGATGGCAGTACAAGAAGAGCCGGTGGAAACACCAACCGAAACCACTACTGCGCTAATTGAACCACTTATCGTAACGTTCGAGGACATTCAATCGTCCGCTCTGCCAGAAGCCTTTCAACACATGATAGTTGATCCTACGGTGTGGCATTGGTCGGCCACGAATAAAACAGCAGTCGTCCAAATCGCGAATCCGTCCCATCAACACGTATACTTGAAACGGAAAACTTTCTAGGACACATTGCACCCGTATTAGTAACCCTGAACAAAACGACCTGTGCAATTCACACTGACAGCAAGACAATAGAATCTACGCGCAACGAACGTCGTGCAGCACTTACTAAAGCGTTTGACAAGACTACGTTCACACCTGGCGAATGCGCACAAGTACTGGGGTTATGCACACAATACAGAAGCGTGTTTTGTCTGTCACCTCAAGAACTAGGTAGATGTACCCTAGCCGAAGCAACGTGTACTCTTGAACCAGGAACACGACCTGTAGATAGAACCCCGTACCGTGCAACCCCACGCGTCCAGGAGACTATCGACAAGTGCGTGAATCAAACGGAAACATATGGAATCATTGAACAGCGCCCTAGTCCCTGGGGCTCGGCAGCGACTAATGTCGCAACATCAGACGGCACTCGTCTGTTCTGCGTAGATTACAGGTACACAATAAATAAAAATGTGATCAAAACATCATGGCCTATGCCTAACTTAGAAAGCCATCCTGACACGGTCGGAGGAGCACGTGATATACTGTGTGCGACGTACAAAATGCCTACCATCAAATACCAGTAGCAGCCAGCGAGTAAGATAAGACTGCTTTTGTCACGCAGAACGGGAAGTGGGTCTTCAAACGCCTACCCTTTGTTATAGCTAACGCGCCGTTTCTGTTCTCGCGAATAAAGTCATTACCTTTCCCACACTTTGGTCCGAAAAGTGGTCTCTTGGTATATATGGACGACTGTATATGTTCATCAACCTGGGAAGGCCACCTACAATTGCTAGAAAACATGTTCAAAGCATTGCCAAGCAGCCGGCCTCACCCTGAAACCATCGAAAGTACAGTTTGAACCCCGAGAAGTTAAATACTTGGGATACATACTTACGGCCGACGGAATTCGGATCGGTGAGGATCGCATAAAAAGCAATAGTTGACCTGCCGACACTTAAAACCATCAAGGAGTTGCGGTCAGTACTAGAAATGGTTAGCTTTGTACGGAAGTTATTACCTAACTTAGCTGGCATCATAGCGCCCCTGTTAGCCCTCACGAAGAAAGAGGCCATCAAGGAGGTCGCTCAACGTTGGAGCCCAGAACACGACCAGGCGTACGCAACATTGAAACAATTACTCACCCAGGTGCCCGTGCTACAGTTCCCCGACTTTCTTAAAGACTTTGCCATACACGTTGCCGCCTCAGAAGCAGGCCCAGGAGCATTCCTTGCCCAGCAGAAAGGCGATGACTTAGCAATAATCGCATGCTTTAGTCAGCGCTTTAACGACAGCCAACGCCACTACTCTGCTATGCTCAAAGAATGTTACGCTGTTATTCTGGCAATACACAACTGGCGGCCCTATCTATGGGGACGACATTATGGGTGTGCGACAGATCATGCGGCACTGAAATACCTATACTCAATGCAAGATACATAGAACATATTAACACGTTGGGCAATCGGATTGCAGTCTCATGAGTTCACCGTGCAACACAAACCCGGTAATCTACATGTCGTGCCGGACACTCTTTCGCGAATGTTTGGGTTTGATCATCAGCAAGAAATCGCTGTATCGTCCCTTGCACCCATTTGCCGGAATGTAGCAGATGACCCCGAGTTACAAACAGCGCAAGCTCCCCGACCTTATCTTATTTCCGCCGACAAACTAGCTCACCTAGAACCAGTATGCAGCGACAGAGAGCTTTTTTGTGTGAAATCAGTATTCGTGAGCGCGACAAATGTTTTCATGTTCTTCGATCAAGAAAAACTCCGCTTAGAACACACAGCTGAGTATGGGCTGTACATCGATTACATTCAGCACGAAGACGCACCATTACCCGAAAAAGAAACGAAAACGACCATGTCTTACTATTCAGCACAAGACGGACTGTTGTTCAAATCGTACCTTCCGGGACACCTTCGAAAACGAAGCACATTTGGCGATCAGCTGGTAGTACCAGAAGTCCTTGTTGCCTTAATTGTGCACGCGCACCACGACCACGTTATGTCAGGAGGACCCCTCGCATTCAGACCGACTTACGACAAAATCCGCCAAAATATATGTGGCCTACCACAAGCCGCGACGTGAGAGACTGGTGCGACAAATGCCGACCTTGTCAACGACGAAAACAGCACACAACAGACCCAAGATCCCGAATGGCCATCTACCTGTCGAACGGCCGTTTCAAAGAATATCGGTTGACTTGATAGAGTACATATCGGTATCAACTTCAGCCGCAGGGATCGAATGTAAATACGTTCTCTCGATGATGGACCACCTGGCACGATTTGCGGTGCTGTTGCCGGTGCGTAATGTAGAGGCCAACACAGTAGCCCGTGCCATCATTGAGCCAACAATCAGTATTTTTGGCCCACCAGAGACCTTGCACTCAGATCAAGGCCCCGAATTCGAAAACAAGGTAATATACCAGTTGAAACAAATCCTCGGATATCAAAATACCCGAACGACGCCGTATCGATCTCAGGGCAATTCAGCATCAGAACGCGTACACTCCAACATGCACAAAATGCTGGCCATGCATAGCGCTATCGTTCACAGCAACTGGGCGTCACTCTTACCGTTAGTCCAATTAGCGCATAACACTAGTTTTTAGTGCTACGATGCAAAAGACGCCGTTTTTCTTAATGTTCGGTCGACAATGTCGACATCCAGTCTATATAATTATCGGGATTCCTCATGTAAAAAGAACATCAGACACCGAATAATTAGCACAAAACACGCGGGACAATTAGCAAATCGCTTTTGAGCTAGCACGACGCAACCTATCCGAGCGTGCAGACAAACAGCCAGAAAATAGCAGCAAACTGCAACCGTACCCCGTGTTCCAACCTGGACAGGAAGTACTTGTGTACAATCCATACCAGGACGCGGATGGTCCCAACCCAAAACTGCTGCTACTATGGCGAGGACCGTATGTATGTCATCTGCCCACAATATACACCAGTGGTGTATGGAGTAAGATTTACAAACGACATACGAGAAAGGCCTATCCACCTCGCCCACGTAAAGCCCTACCATCAACGGGAAACACCGACCGCACCTCAATTTGAGAAACTTGAGGAATTATTTTGAGGGAAACCAATATCCTTACCCGAATTGGACCATCCAGACGAGACTCTACCTAAATTGAGTCCTACTTCGTAGACACGCTAGTAGATCATAACCGTGGGCCTGGCAGGAAAAGCGCTCACAATTACAAATACCGCCTGAAACTCCAAGGGTACGGTCCTGAGTCCGGCCTCGAGTACCGCGCAGACGAAATACCCCAATGTCACGAAATAATCGCCGCATACCGGACCCAGAAAGGTTTGCAAATCGCGACAACCCCACCTTCTTCGCCCCCCCTCCCTTCTCTCGGGAAACGGAAGCGTAAAGTAGGCCAGAGATGAGCACAAATTGGGACAGCGCTAAATATATTCTCAGATGCTCCGCGGCGTAAACAAAATCACCATCAAGTTGGCGAGCACAGTTAACTCAGCTGCAGGCTGAAGGGTTAACAGCGGTGATGAGAGTAGCACCATCAGACATGGCAGTACATGCTTATGTCTATCATGATCTGAAAGACACTTTAACCGGTATTCCGGTGGGAATAGCCGGGACAAGGAGACCCTAACAAAATTGTTATACCTAACGGTAACGGGGCTGTATGAAGCGTGACACTTCATGCCCGTGCTCCATACTCCGTTAGAAATGAGATAAAACAGCAACACCACCGTCTAGCCACACAATCGTTCGAACATTTCACACACACACAGGTAATGGAAGCCACGCGACTCCTCCGCGCCTAAAGCGAAGTCACAAGTAAGTCGATGCACTTAGATCGACCGGGTCGACTTCGCTTGATAGCCCAGGCGTGCACGCCCAACAAATCAGGAAACTTTGGCAAATTATTTGACTGCCCGTTGTGCTCAGAAGGGCAACCACGAGGAACGCACCAACAGTACGTGTGGCCACACGGAAATACTGCCTTGATATAGCATTTGGAATTCCCAAACAACACCAGGATAGGCTGTCAACATGTAAGCTCGAAAATGTACGCATCTTCGCTGGACCGGTGTTTACTCAACACCCGTGTTTGCTAAACACGTCAGCTATTAAGAGTGGATGCAAGCATATAACAGCTGATGTGTCTCGATCCGATAGATCAACACCCTGTTTCCTAAACTAGGCATTCTCCCGATGACCGCCGCTAGACCATCTCTAGCTAAGATTGGCTTGAGGCGAATAAAGAGGAGGGCAATGTGGAAGACAGGGTCGGAGATACTTATCGTAGACATCGTAACGATAATGCGCGAAATGATACGTCACCGGTCAGGTAATATATGATCTCGGGTCAAGAGAAGTCTCCCGTCATTGACGGCGTTGACCCGTCCCCGGGAGATTTCTGACGGAAGATAATCCCGCCGCAGATTCTGGGTGGACCTACGTCCTCCCCATCGAATCAGAGTAGGCTGGCACTCTCCTTGCTAAATCCAACGAATCTAAGTTTTCGGCTCGCGTGGGTTGTGAACGACGACCGACAAGAGACTCGGCACGAAGATCCTCCGCGACGACATCTCCACCACCACTGCCGGCTCCGAACGTAGGTAGGGTCTAACAAAAAGGTTTACAGATCTGGATCTGAACCGAACAACGCCCTATCGGCTGTTAAACGTAAACCAACAGGCCCATATGTTCAACCCCACGACCACGGCAGACACCGTGTAAAGCGGAGTTTCCCTAAATATGCACTTGGGCACTTGGTTGCCCAAGTGCACATTTGAAGCACGTTTCCGGGGAATTTCCAGCAAACAATCAGGAATTCAGATCGTGACCACACGAGGCAACGCCAACACAGACACAGCAGCAAAACACAGCACACAATACGCCATCTATGCAACGTCAAGCCCGGCTACAGAAAGCCGCTAGGTGTAGCACGAACCCGAAGCAATCAACTTACATGTAAAACACCAGCAACGTTGGCGGTTGTGAGAGGCGTCCTGCCGGGGTGGCTGAGCGGCGTGCCTCTACGAACATGACTTACTCGACCCTCAACTTGTTCCGAGGATCGAGAACACAACGAGCATGCAACGAGGAAGCACACGAAGCACAGCACAAAACAAAAATCCCACAACACCGCACACAGACCAGCAGTATCTCATCGGCCAACTAAACTACAGCCCGATTAGACGGTGGGAAGCGCTCAAGAGATGGCTCCCAACCTGGCGCGCTCTGCGGTCAGAGACCTGGGGCTCTGACATTAATCGTCGCGCGCTCGCTCCTGCTCTGTCGCCCTGAAGACTCAACTTTGAAGATATTACAAGGCTCTTCGCTCCGCGGGCGGCATCCGCCGGCTACTCTAGCTCAGATACAGCAAAACGTGAAGCGGACAGAGGTCCATGGTTTGGTGCAACTTTCGACTTGACAATGCCAAGATATCAACGCTCCAGGATAAAAATCGCCTGCCAAAAAACTCTACCTGGTTAATGTTCTCATGATGTCTGAAGTCCAGCAAAAACGCCAAACAGCACGCTATACGTACGCTGCAGACAGTCAGCCGTGTTGCGTGTCATCCCAGGAGCGACAGCACGCGCAGCCCCGAATGGAAAACGCCGCCGCAGGTACTGGATATTTTCCTTTTTTATTTTGTCTTTTTCTTCCACGCACCGCGAGCTGCGCACCGCTATTAAAAAATTGCCGGGAGAGGCGATTTTTTATCTCCCGGCATTTTTTTACTGGCGGTGCGCGAACGGTAGGTAGCAGCTCTTTTATTGGCTTGGTTTTAAAGGCCCGAAACAAGGCCGCGTCGGTAACAGCCCTTTTGGTTCTGGTATTGTTCTGTTTGAAATTTGAAAGTGGCACGCTCCACACAACACAACAAACACACAGCCAGCAGCAGTCTACATGCAC
>JAYJMJ010261415.1:0-14578 GCA_036873875.1 Laminaria ephemera | reverse complement strand
ACCCCCCCCCCCCCCCCCCCCCCCCGCCCCCGCCCTGCGCTCTCAGACGCGCTTGACTATCTGCTTTAACTTTTACTTGTGGTTGATGTACTCTGCGACGCGTTTGATTGACTGCTCTCATTTCCCTTACGTCGACAACCGTTCCTTCCTGTGGTATCGTCCACGACACCGTAATCAACACTGACGACCGCGTTACGATGTTTACATAAACACTCGAAATCAACAACGACCGACACGTGACTGCGACGACGACACCTGAAGATATTGGCCTCCCTCGGGACTACCAGTCGAAGGATCAACAGGCCATCGTCCAGGGGGCATTCGACGACCGTAAGTGCACGGGCGACCACCTTCTATCGGATATCCATTGCTAATAGGATGAAACTTACCACAAAACAACGAACAAAGCTCAACCTATCAGTCGACCTTTCCTATGTAAAGACTGCTGTTTCCGTACGATGCTCCGTGTATCGTGTAGACCAGGCAAAAACATATTCAAGATTAAAGTCTTGAGACAGACACGGGTACCCCCCCCCCTCCAGTTTTTGTGTTGTGTTTCGTCATGCTAACGATGGATCTCCGAAACAGTAGCACGCGCCTTTATGCAGTGTAGACACATGTTTCCCTCGCCTGTAGTGGTGTACCCATCTGCCATCCCTTGCTAACAAATGCAAGATGAAGGAAGATAACCTATTCAATACATAAATAAAACCCATGATTGTGTGATGGCCCGCCGCACGTAACGAGAAATATCCAGCATCACCGCGCGAGGCAACCCACCAAAACGCAGAATGCCATGACGCGGTCTACGATAGAGGTGAACCCTTATTTTCTTAGGCTCCTCATGTGCGGACGTCGACACTGAACCCATAAACGGACAGTGGAAAAATACGAAATTTCAACCGGATGAAACCGCCCGTGGCCTAGGTATACAGCGAATTTGAGCATACACATTCATCGACGTCAGGTGGGTCTTCAGCTGAGGAGCCATGTCGACCAGAAATAGTTGGCCGAAAGGTGCTATCCCTATCGTAGCACGCGTCCCATTTAGAGTCCAGCCACTAGTACGGAGGACCATAGTAATCAGGACCCACGATCTACACAAAAACCTATATATTCCACTGATTTTACAACCCAGATTTGGTCCTGGTTACTATGGTCCCCCGTAATAGACTCAGCGTGCCGCGGTTTCAATGCACCACCGCCCCGTCCCCTCCGCCCCCGATAACAAGCCGCCTAGAGTGGTACAGGTGGCACGTCTGCGATCCGGCGCTTCGTATTCGCCTGTCAATGCTGTCGCCAAGTAGAGTTCATTCCTTTGGGGGGGGGGGGGGGGGTGCTACGATAATGAGGTGGAGTTTATTGCTTTAGGCTGTTCGCTCGACAAGCTCTACCAGGTATACCTCAGGCCCAAGCTACGGTGAGGGGGGCACCCCCATGTTCACGACCGAGGTTTGGCAACTAGCCCGAGCGGCCCTGCACCTCACTCAAAAGGGAGACCCGTCGCATATACCTGGTAACTCCGTGGGGGCGCAAGTCGCGAAACAAAAATTGCACGAAATTGTATGACTTGCAAATAAATACGGTAGACATTTGCGCGAGAGGCCCGGAGCTGCTGAAAACCAAGGCCCTAAAAGTGTTCCCCCTACCGTAGCCTTGGTCCTCACCGAAAAATGAAAGTTCATAAACGTTGTACGCTCAACCCGATTAAGCAATCCAGTCGGGTGTAGATATGGTACCGTGGTCCAATCGCTATTATCCTCCCCCCCCGTGTGTTGCGACCCTCTCCAGGCGGAACGTACGCCGTATTTAGTATGGAAACCCGTCGGATGGCGGTAGCGTGCTGATGAAGGACGCAACGAATACACTGTGGGAGTTGGACACCAAGCTCTTGGCGGCAGACGTAGGACGACGAAGCCGTCAAGTCGATAAAACAAGTATTGTTGAAAGGCACCGGCCACCGTGGTGTCCGTCCCCCAGTAGGAGTCGTTTTTTCCCAGCGTCATACACGGCAAAGGGAGGCCCGACGCGTGCTACGATAGGGATAGCAGCATTTTTTTTCCGAGGCTATTCACTATTGCGGAGAACCATAGGAATCAGGACCTACAATACACACAAAAACCTATATATTCCCTTATTTTTACTAACTATGTTTGGTCCTAATTACTATGTACCCGCGTAATAGGGGAGCTCTATGCCTCAGCCAAAAACTGAGTTAAACAAAAAAAACGTAAAAGTGAAATCGTTCAACAATCCCAAGGCCTAGGTTTGAAGTCGAATTCTGTTGTAGAACACAATGATGCTAGGCAGTTCCTCAGTTGACGCTGAGACCTGCCAATCTGGAATGTTTTTGGATACAAAATGCCACCTTTGTCGTCTACTAATGACGATTGATGACGCGTGCCACGATAGAGGTACCACTTTTTGGTTGAGATATTTTTTTCTGAATGACGGGGCTCCTTAACCCAAAATCGTCGGAATTTCATTCTATTTTTGGAAATGTGTTCCTTTTTGTAAACCTAGGTTATGGGATTGTTCATCGGGGAGCACCTTTAATTTTTCTCTAAATCTGATTTTGGATGAGGTATATCCTCAAGTGAGGATCCTCAGAAAAAAAATGGTGCACCTCTATCGTAGCACGCGTCGTCTATAAATCCACAAATATCGCAACAAGTTGGCAAAGTTCGCGTTCACGGTAAGATGGGGTAGTAAAGGTACCGCGTCCACGGCCACCTAACGCCCTATGCCCCGCTGTTCAACAGAACCTTCAGTGATCCTGTTTAACGTTGCTGCGCCTGCTTTGACTAGAATTATGTGCGCGTACGGTGTAGCGCAGAAACAGATGAACTCGGTTCCCACCCTTCTATCCCTCCGCTTGCTATTGTGTGCCTGGTTCGCAGTCGGAGGGTATCAGCGCGCTCCCACCTAGTTGCAGATATTGTCTGAGGCGTGCGATTTGCTTCGTTTTTGTGTAGACGGCCATCGTACACTAGCATTCATGTATATACTCCTGAGAGGTATTCAACGACCGCAGCATTTGTGGAGCCTGTCCTCTGCCCACGGTCTACACTATGGTCACATAAAATTAGCATCAGAAACAAAACAACAACAACACTTCCTCCCGTACCCCCGCTTGTGTGTGCCTGTCTCGCAGCCGGAGGGCAACACATACGCCGACCTGTGCACCACCGACATCGACGGTGTTACTTGTGCGCAGCCGAACCGTGGCGTCACCTGCTTTTGGGGCAAAAAGCTTCGGCACCTACGAGGTGATTGCCGCCGAGCTTTTGGGTGCAGTTATTCCTCCCAACATTATGGTCTCCGTGTTTGCAAAGTTTGCTCTATGATTTTCCTGGTTTAGATGGTAGAAGCCGAGTTCCTCCATACAGCCTACGTGAACCGAGTTCTCTTTGTTTCAATTAGTTTAGTCGTCGCCGATATTTTGCGCGATGCCCGTCACATTTGTGCTTGGGATAGCGGAAACAAACAGAGCTCTGTTTCAGCGATGCCGACGAGCTCGCGGCTATCGACGTCATACGTTTCCCGGTTGTGCAGGCGGTCGTCCTTGAAGGGGTGTTAGGTAAAGGCTGGACGTTCTGCAACCAAAACCATTCATCCTACCCTAATCCTGCTACATTAACCATTGGGGTTGTGGTTAGGGTTTGGGTTAGCGTTGACTTGACGCGATATGCCGTATCTGTACCGGTATACGCTAACTTGCTCCCTTGCTTTCAATGTTGTTGACATCGCCGACGTTGTTGCGCGATGCTCATCGTGTTTGATTCTGCTTGAGATAACTGATAAACCAGAGCTCGGTTTCGAGCGATGCCGACTTGCTCGCCGCCATCAATGTCGAAAGCTTCCCAGATGGGCATGCGGTCATCCACGAGACGATATTCGGCAACAGCTTGATCTACGACGACTCTCACGACGTCTCAGCCGCTACCGCCTTGACGCAGGTAAGCCGTTTGAGAATGCTTCTGTGTGTGTATCGAAGTTCGGGAAAGGTTGCACCGGAGTTCGTGCGCAATGCGCCTTTCCCAGGTAAGAAATCTGTTTTCTTGCTGGGGTTATTGTGTTCGTACCATGGTACGTAATAGTCCACCGTCTGGGAATGATGATGGTTGATGGCGCGTGCTACGATAGAGGTGGCACGTTTTGACTGACACGGCTTCTGAAAGACGGGGCTCCTTAACCCAAATTCGTCGGAATTGATCATTCTTACTTTTCAGTATGTTTCATTGTTTACCTAGGCCATGGGATTGTTCGTCGGGTCGAACATGAATCGTTCCTCTGAATCTTGGTTTTTGGGGTGAGCTAGAGAGCTTCTCAAGTTAGGAGTTCAGAAAAACAGTGGTACGCCTATACTGAAGCATGCATTGGATCGAGGGTGCAGCGCATGGGGTTAGGGCTAGGGTTATAAATCAAAATTCGCGTTAGGGGTAGGGTCGGGGTGTGGACATTGTCAATAGGCAAGTTTTGTTTCTTCGAGTTTATCGTAACTTAGATATCCTGTGCTGTGATTCGCCACGGTATTTCTGCCTGCAACGAGAGGGGTTGCAGGCAGACGACGACGAGGAGGTACAAGACGACATCTGGGCCTGGTTTCTCAACCTACAGGACTTGTTGAGGGAGGAATATTACCGCTAAATGTCCTGCATCGTGTATTATTTACCTCTTCCTCGAGCATTCCGAATTTTTCTGCTTCTGTTGGTGCCCTATACAAATGCATCGCCACCGTGTTCTCGAGCGTTCCCGTCTGAAACTACTACCTTAATTCCGTGCTGTACATCGCTCCCCCACCCCTTCTCGATACAAATACTTATGCGTTACAGGCAGACGACGATGACGACAACGATGTATACGATGACATCTGGGCCTGGTTTGTGGAGTTCCAGGACCTGTCGGAGGAAGCGTCTGAAACCGACAAAGTTTACAACATCCAGTACTGGACGGGGAGATCGATCAACGACGCTATAGACGAAAGTATCTCTGGCGAGATCCCACTATTAATGGCTACATTTGAGCAAAGACGACCGATGCTACGAAAGGGGTGCGCCTACATTTGTCTGAGCTCTATGTCTCGCCCAACAACAACTTTGACAAACAACAACAGGGCAGCTCGATAGCAAATTCCACGGCCTATGTAAGTATGTGACTAATAATACTGTCATTCCAACAATACCGCGTAGTTACCCCATCTGTCGGAAATTGTTCGGTCAAAACGTGATACCTTTTCGTTGCGCGCGTCAGACGTCAAACGCTATTCTTCGAAGTATCAAGCGTACGGAAGCATGCGCTGTGAAGGGTGTACGGGCGAGTCTTCTACACTAAACTATACCTGGTAGTAGTCTAGTGTTAGTCAAGGAAATTTTAGGGCGATTCTCCGGTCTGTTAAGGGGCAAAAAAACTCTCTCCTGACCTCTGTAGTTACCTGTGATTGGAAGGGTCGTGCCCGTCTGTCATGTCGCGGTAGGGAGAGAGTATCTAGTACGAGGCTTACTGTAGTTTGGGTGGGTAGTTGGTTTAAACACCCCGTACGTGACGGTCGATGATGTGCTGGACGAACGCATCTCCGGCGAGATCCCCCTCATTATCGTAACCTGTGACTGGATGCGTATCGTGCTACGATAGAGGCGCGGACAACCTTTCCGAGAGGCTTATCATTCGAGGGGGTCCACGTATCGAACACAAACTCTGAATGTTCCTAAATTACGAAAATGAAACTCGATGAACAATCCCACGGCCTAGGTATACAACGAATGACATCGTAAGCCTCCAACGACATTGGGCAGTTCCTCGGTTGCGGACCCCGTTCGGGCAGACATGGTATGGCCGAAAGGTGCTATCATTATTGTGGCATGCGTGGATAGGGGTAGCACAGCTTCAGCCAACGCATGTCTGGTTGACGGCGGTCTCCAACTCAGGAACCGCTCCATAGCAGGTACCCGCCCCCTCCCCCCACCCCACTGCGGTGCATTTTGTTACTTTGATCGCGCGAAGGACTCGGCTGTTTGTGTTCCCTCGTCGCCGAAATGTGTACACATGCACAAAGTGCTTTATGTGTCATTTATGAAGACGCAAGAGTCTCTTGAGGGGGGTCGAACTCGCGAGATTGATCTTGGCCGACACGATGCTTCCCACTAGATCGCGGGGGGCGCCGGCTGCTCAAGTAGTCGGCGAAGCCATTAACGACACACGCTAGGGTAAAGGCACGCCATTCCTTTTCTGAGGCTCCTCACTTGTGGAACTCTATGCCTCACCTAAACGTTTGTTTCGAACAAAACCAAAAGTGCAACCCAATGACCAAACCCATGGCCTAGGCACAAACTATATTCAGATAGAAAAATGAGAATGCCATTCCGAGGAGGTTGGATTAAGGAGCCCCGTCATTCAGAAAAATGTTTTTTGCCAATACGTGCTACCTCTGTCGTAGCACGTGTTTACCTCATTAATCGACTGGTGAATAACCTGACCGTTATCGACTGAAAGCAACAATCGAATTTATCGATCTGGATCAGGGCAGGTTTGTTCGTTCTACAGTAGTTTCAATGACAGGTTTGGTGAGGAATGCGACACGTTCTACGATAGAGGTGCACTAGTTTCTTTCTGAGGCTCCTCACTTGAGGAGCTCTGAACCTCACCCCAAAACTGATTTTGATTAAACTGAAAGTGCAACCCGATGAACAAATCCATGGCTTAGGTATACAAAAAGTTCAGGTCGAAAAAATAAGAACGACGTTCCGACCATTTTGGGTTAAGGAGCGCGGTCATTCAGAAACAAAAAATCCAAAAAGTGGTACCTCTATCGTAGCACGCGTCATACCACAAACACATGCTACGGTAGAGTTGCACCAATTTGTTTCTGAGAGTCTTCACTTAAGGAGGTCTATACCCCACCCAAAACAATTTCTGAGAAAAACGAAAGCGAAACCCGATGAACAAATCTCGTGGCCTAGGTATACGGGAAATCGTACTGCAAAACAATACTGAAATTTGGACGATGTTAAGCTAAGGAGCTCCGTCGTCCAGAACGTACTCTAGCCAAAACGTGCTACCAGTATCGTGGCAAGCGTCCACAATTCTTGACCTGTTGCTTTTCTGGATTACCCGTTCGTCTGCCACCGCTGGGAACTCTTTGTTCTGCTTTCTGCCCGTCTCTGTAGACATCATCGTGACGCGTTTGTGATGATCGCTCGTGGTCCCTGCTGCTTCGGGTCGTTCCGCTGGCGGAGTTGGCTTGGACTAGGTGGCGTATTGCTCGTCATTGCAGCTGGGATGGCCGTTTATGGATTCAGCAGTGCCTTTGGTGGGGTCAATGAGCAATAGAAATCATATATGTTCTCGCTTCCAAGTGCAGGCGTTGAGGTTTGGGAAAATCAGGTCAACTCCAAGAATTGGCGCTGCACTACAGAGAATATGCATGACGCCATGTTCGTCATCGCAGCCGCGATGGCCGCGTATGGGCTCAGGATCGCGTATGGTAAAGCGAACACGAACGCGCGATACAGTATATATTGATGTTTTCCCATCGGATCCAGACGCCTATTGCTAAAAAGCGGCGCCTTCAGCGCCACCTGACAGTCGCCACTACCCTTCGTGAGTAACGGACACATGCTACGGGAAGGGTGCACCAATTGGTTTCTAAGGCTCCTCTCTGGAGAAGGTCTATACCTCACCCAAGAACTTATTTTGAGTACACTGAGAGTGCAAGCCGATGACTAAACCCATGGCCTAGGTGTAAGAAATAGACATATTTCAAAAAAAGGATGACATTCGGACGATTTTGGGTTAAGGAGCCCCGTCATTCAGAAAAAAAAAACGTTTCTTCCAAAACGTGCTACCTCTATCGTGGCACACGTCAACGCGTAACGTCTACGCTCCCCTTGCTGTGTATCCGGTGCTGGCTATGGGTGATGTTACCCTCGCAGTCGTGGTACGGTTGGGAGATACTTATGGGCACACATTGTTCGTGTTGTTGTTTTCACATTAACTCATCATCCCCATAGTCAAGTCCGTGGTCACAGAACAAGCTCGAGTCGCTCTGGAGTGGAAGAATACCCCAGGAACTTGTTTTTGTCTGACTGACAGCTCCAAAACCCAATCCTACCCAATACGTTTGCAAGTTCAGTTGTGCACTAGAGCGCTCTACAGTTTTTTGCCTAGTCGGTAGTTTTTTTCAACGAACTGCGCCTATAACGTTCCCCATAATTTGTTACGGGCGAGGTACAGAGGTTCTTACTTTAGGACACTGACATAGGTTACCCCCCCCCCCCCCTCCCCTATATCGCAATTCGACTCCAATTTTCGTGGCGGCTAAAGCGGGCAGAATACCGTCGGGAAGTCAACAGCTATTCCATGTGCTGCTCAACCGTGCGTTATCCGACTATCGCCATATGTCGAGCCCACTGACCGTGGCGCACGTTCACGACCCCGCGGCAGGTGTCCCCTTCACGCTCCTAGGAAGCATCCTGCCCTTCATTCTCATCGGCATCGGGGTTGGCGATATGGTAAGAACTGGAACATACCACGGTGCAACTGATGACGCGTGCTACGAAACTCAGCTACGGTAGAAACGGTAACCGTGTAATCACTACCGGAGTTTGGCCACCAGTACGAATTGCATAATGAATTCGCTCCAGAACGCGCGTGAAGTATTCACTTGCAAGGCTATGCCGATCGCGGAACGAATAAAGGACAACACTTTCATCTTAATGATACATTTAAACCGTAAATTAACAAGGTGTAAAGTCGCGCGAGAGGCCCTGAACCGCTGAACAACGAGGCCCTAAGAGTGCCCTCCCCTACTGAATCCGCTGCCTATGATCAGGGTGTACCCAAACTTGATGAGGTTCCTCGGTTGAGGAGGTACATACCGAGACCAACCCCTGAGTGTTAAACCATCAACATTGTGCAACCCGATGAGCAATCTCATGGCCTAGGTATATGCGACGGATTTGCCAATTTTTCAAATCTAACGACGTTGAGTAGGTCCTCGGTTGAGAAACCGTTTCAGTCAGAAGAGTGTTTGCCAAAAATTGTGCGACCTCTGTCGTAGCACGCGTCTACCGTATGGGGCCTTCCTACGGAGTTCCTACCCAATATCGTGGGTTTATCGTTTGTGTTTTATACCGTACGAGTAGACTCGAGGTATATCTAGGCCAAGGGGTTACCATCGGTGCTAAGAATGCGACCTACATCGATGATAGGTTTTCGCTAAAAAGTATATAATGCTCCTCACGTTAGGAATATCAGCAACGTCAGGTGCGCCCCTGACGTAGGTCAGTGGCCTGAGCGGTCAGCCGAACCCCGGAACCCGCCGTCATTGGACTAGCCATGACGCCGTTGTCGGCAGAGTCCCGCTTGTTCTACTCGTGTGTAGGGGCACGTGAGAAATTCTTCTGCCATTTACCCTTCACCCAAACCCTCGATAGATTATAACGGCCCGCCTTGAACCTCGACCTTGGACCGTAACCTCCGTCGACGATTCACGGTGGTCTGTTCAATGCACGCGGGTACACTATCTGGCTGGTGTCAGTTCGTCACCGTGGCCGCGGTCGACCACACCGACGCCTCACTGCCGGTGGGGGAAAGAATCGCCCTCGGACTCAAGCGCTGTGGCGTCTCCGCCTCCTGTCAGTTAAACTTTGACCGAAATATTTTACACCGAAAAAAACAATCTCAGACGAGGTGCTACGATAGGGACAGCACTTTTCTGCCAAACCGTTTCTCACTTACGTGGCTCCTCGACTGAGGAACTGAACAATGCCGTTCAATGTTTAGAGTGTCCATATGTACACAGAGTCAATCGCGGGAGCGGCCTGTACTCAGTGGTTAAAATGAGGACACTCCCCCTACCGTAGACTTGGAGTTGGTTTCAGGACTCAGATTATCCCGAGATTCGCCGTAGCAGACAACACGAATCTGAATGTTTGCTATGAATACTAGTGGGTCTTGGCGGCACCCGGTACAACACTTGGTGTGGTGCCCATTATATTTGCGGCTGCGGCTGGGGCTCCATGCCCGGCCACTATTGGCCCCTGTAGGCAGTTTCTCTAACGCAGTGTGCCCTTGATGCCGACAGGGCACCCCTGCGACGCGTGCTACAGAGGGGTGGCACTGTTTGGCTTTTTGGTTTCTGGATGACCGGATTCCTTAAGCAAAAAATACTCTGAATGCCATTTGTTTTAAACCTTTACTCGCTTAATACCTAGGCCATGGGTTTGTTTATCAGGCTGTGCACTTTCAGTCTTTCACATGTGTTGTATTTGGGTGAGGTGTAGAACTCTTCAGGTAAGGAGCTTCAGACGAAATACGTGCAACCCCTACCGCAGCGTGCGCCATACCTTGTAACAATCGCGTGCCTCACTTGTAGCAATCTAAATAATCTTAGAGACGATATCCTCACGTTAGTCTCAGCGCCTTTGGGCACCCTGATTTCCTGCCTCGCAGTACCCACCCCTCTCCTGCACCGTCCTCGGTCCGTACTGCATGAGTTTGTCCCTGGCGGTGTTTCGCGCTGAACTAATGCGCGACTTGCCACAGAAACGTCACCGACGACCGATGACGCGTGCTGCGATAGAGGTAGCACTTTTTGGAAAAATACCTCTGAATGACAATGACGGGGCTCCTTACCCCAAAATCGTCGGAATCCAAATCGCCTTTTGCAATAGTGCTCGTTTTGTACCTAGGCCGTGGGATGGTTCATCGAGTTAAGCTCGCTTTGTTTCTCAAAGTTGGTTTTTGGGCGATGTAGAGAGCTCCTAAAGTGAGAAGCTTCAGACAAACCTAGATGCACCTCTTCCGTAGCCTGTGTCCTTTTGTTTCCACGCTGGGCAGCGAAAACACTTCAACGACGACCCCTGACCAAGGGTACGATAAGGGGGTCACGTTTAGGACCTCAGACAGCGGCTCAGAGCCAATCGTGAGAGTGGCTACTCAATTTCTTAGCGGTATTGAGTTATGGTGCTTGTTGATATCGCGATAGCCACGGCCATGGGATTGTTTGTTATGCTGCGACGAAAACAATAGTTGAAGTCCGATGTTTTAGCAAGGTTAAGAGCCTCTCGCGCGAGCGGCCTAACCTCGGTAGCGAAAATAGGTGTACCCCCTCTAAGTAGCCTTGCCCCCCCCCCGTCTCCCCTGCCGTTCCTCGTTGTTCCTGAGGTCACCGGATTTTATGACATACAACTGCCTTTTTTACTGTATGCAGCTGACGCCCTCCCCCACCACCACCTCCCCCCGCCCGGCGTCTTCCCCCTCGCTGTTTCTCTGTACGGTTGCCGGATTTATAATGTATATCGGCGATTGGCATGTTGCTTTGTCTGCAGATACGTCGCTCACGAAGTTCTTCGCGTTCATGGTGGGCAGCGCCTCGCCCCTCCCCGCGGTGGAGTACTTCTGCGTCTACGCCGGCATCGCCATCCTCTTCGACTTCTTTCTGGAGGCAAATGGAAACAGGCTGACGAAATTGTTATTTTTTATCTTCGCTCGGCTGGCAAAATACATTGTTTGGGCTTCGCTCGACGGCTGTTGGACAGCTATATTTTGTCTTCGCTCTACGACCCGTTATACGACAGGGACGGCACGTTTGGGCCAACATCAAATTTCCAACTGACGGCCCCCCGGCAATGGAAGAGCTACGCAACAACGTCGGAATCCCATTTGTGTGTCTATTGCGCGTTGATATGTACGACCTGGGCCACGACGGGGATTGCTAATCGGGGTAACCGTACCGAGTCTCTCTGAAGTCGCGGTGAGGGGGGGGTATAGAGTTTCTAGTAAGAGGGCCTTCAGAAAAAATACAGCGAGTTTCCACCTTCCGTAGGCCTGTTTACTACCGTGCACTACCGCGCTACCCCCCCAGCTTACGGCAGGAGGCCGTCGACTAGACACCGTACCACATTCCTTGGAGGAATTGTGACTGATGTTGCCTCGCGTTACCGGGTAACGAAGTGTATCGACGTGTGTTTCTTAGACGTTGACACATGCTACGATAGAGGTGCAGCATTTTGTTTCTCGGGGTTCCTCACTTGAGGAGCTCTAAACCTCACCCAAAATCTGATTTCGAGGAGAACGAAAGGGCAACCCGAATGACAAACCTATGGCCTAGGTATACAAAAAACTCACATTGCAAAACAAGAATGGACATTCCGACGATTGTTGGGGTAAGGAGCCCCCGTCATTCAGAAACAAAAAACCCGGAAGGTGCTACCTCTATCGTGCCACGCGTCCGCTGTAAGTATGCTACGAAAAGGGTAGCAACTATATGCTCCGAGGCTCCTCATTTGCGGACCTCTCTACACACATACTACGATGATAGAGGTCGCACGTTTTGGCTTTTTTGATCTGAATGACAGGGCTCCTTAACCCAAAATCGTCGGAAGATCGTTCTTGTTTTTCAATTTTTAACTTTTTGTATACGTAGGCCATATGGGTTTGTTCATCGGGTTGCACTTTCAGCTTACTCAAAATCATTGTTTTGGGTGAGGTTCAGAGCTCCTCAAGTGAGGAGCCTCAGAAAAAGAATGGTGCACCCCCATCGTAGCATATCTCAATCAGTACTCATTTGTTGCCTGCCTTAGTCATTTGACCATTGATCACACATCCCTTCGAGACGGAGCACCGTTCCTACTCCTAATAGAGACACCTCCAGCATTTGGGCGCTCATTACGTTTTTTTTCATATATTACTTTAAAACGTTTTACTTATCTTATCCCCGACCTGTTTCGCCGTCTGTGGCTACCATCTGTCACCTAGGATAGCTATAGTTCCCTCTCTACTATGTAGTGCACCAAACTTCTGCATGTCACAATCGTGTGTTGTCCTCATCTCCTCCTTTAACACATCCCGTTCCTCCTTGTACATTACACATTCCCCCACTATGGGGGTTCTACTCTCTTTTGCTCTACCACAAGGGAACATTTGTGTATCTTCTTCCTCCTCCTCCCGGCCACTGCTATACCTCTTCCTTCTTTCTGGCAGGTCCAGGTCCACTACGCGAAATCGCAGTTTCAGCGATTTCGCGTAGTTCGTCGGGCCATGCAGATACATTTTCATTCCTATCCCTTCTCTTGAAGCCCCGTATAACTCAATATTTCCTTCTTCTTTTACCACATTTCTCAGCGTTAGCCTTTCCCTTATTTATATCCGTTCTATTTCTTCTGTCTTGTACCCCCCAAACTTATCTATGGACAATATATCTTCCGGATTTCCTCCTATATCCTGCCATACTTTCTCGACTACGCTATCCCATCTAATTCCAGCTCCCCGTTTTGTTACTTTCTCCCACACAGCCCTATCAGCTATGGCTGGCAACCTCTTTTTTGGCATGTTCCTTACCTTATATCGCCAATTCTACTTCCTCACGTTTTGAATGGGTACATTCCCAGTTCTGCTCTTAATACTGTATTACTCGTCGTACTTGAGCATCCTATTAATAGTACTTTTTAGCTGCTGTCATCTGTACTTTTTCCAGCTGCTTTACGAACTTCGCATTCCCTTCCCAGCTGGGGTGGGGTAACAGCGTGCGCGCGCTTGTGCGTGTGACCTTCCCCGACCAGGCAGGTCCGGGGGGGGTGGGGTAACAGCGTGCCCGCGCTTGTGCATGTGACCAGACGCACCTGTCCTTCTGGAACCAGTTGTTCTCGCTCGCGGGCCCGATGTTGGGTCCCTCCGGGTGTGTCGGCAGGGCTGGAGCTACGAGATCAGCGGTGGAGTTGGTCCTCGGGATCTTGGCCACATCTCCGCCGTCGCTCTCGCTGCCATATCCCGACCTAGAACATAGACACCACGTCGACAAGCACACCGTTGACATAATTAATAGTCAAGTAGTCAAGTAGGAAAGCTCAAGGTGCCATTTTACATATTACAAACAAGTAGGAAAGGTAAATATGCCATTCTATAAGCACGTAGGAAAGACAAAGGTGCCATATTACAGTACTATATTTAAGTAAGGCAAGATAAGGTATGGCAAGGCAAGGTAATGTAAGGTAAGGTAAGGTAAGGTAAGGTAAATATGCCATAATACAAGCAAGCAGGAAAAATAAAGCTGCCATATTTCAAGCAAGCAGGAGGGGCAAATATGCCATTACGTACAGGCACGTAGGAACGGTGTCATTGCAAGCAAGAATTTATAGGAAACGCGCCAATATAAGCAAGTAGGAAAGATAAATGTGCCATACTACAAACAAGTATTTAAGGCGCTACCATGATACGACCAAGTAGGAAAGGTAAATATGCCACATTACGAGCACGAAACAAAGGTAAACGTGACATACTACAAGCAAGTAGGAAACGTAAAAGTGCCATAGAACACGCAGGTAGGAAAGGTAAAGGTGCCATATTACAAGCAAGTAGCAAAGACGCTATTACAAGCAAATAGGAAAGGTTGCAAGGGCGTGTTTTCGTACGGCATATACATATATACGAGGGCTTTGCGGCTGACGCTGCCAGCTCATGAAGCAGGTCCAAGACGTTGACAGCGGCCGTCAGTGGGCATTGGAAGGACATGTTAGCAGTGGCAGCGGAGAGGGGGGAGGGAGGAGGGGTAGAGCGGGAAGACGAGGTGGGGGTTGGG
>JAYJMJ010261406.1:0-14581 GCA_036873875.1 Laminaria ephemera | reverse complement strand
TTGTCTAACCCCTATCGTGGCACTTGTCTAACCCCTAGCGTGGCACTTGTCTAACCCCTATCGTGGCACTCGTCTAACCTCTATCGCGACACTTGTCTAACCTCTATCGTGGCACTTGTCTAACCCCTATCGTGGCATGCGTCTAACCTCTATCGTGGCACTTGTCTAACTCTAATTCCGAGTGTTCCTTCCCCACAACCGGAGTGCAGCCCTAAAGGGGCTATTATAACCTTTGTGGGACTTGATTACAGTATAGTGACGGTCGCCCCGGTGGTCAAGTGGTTAACCTCGAATACTACTGCTATGGTTGGAGGCAGGGGTTCGAATCTCGGTACGATATGGAGATTTTTATTTCTAGAGACACACCAACTATACTGCCGAGAGCGCTTTATAGCGTGGGTAAAAGCACAATTCGACGCGAGTCGACGACGGAAGAAATGTGCTGAATTGTTCTCCTGATAAAAATAAAGGCGCGTACCGTAGTGGGGGGGGGGGAGAAGAGCCTCTGCTAAGTGACCCCGGATCTGAGATACGACTATTAATAGGGAGGGAGAAGGAGAAATAAAAGTGCGAAGATAATAGATGGGATGAGCAAAACAAAAAGGAAAAAAAAAAAGGTGAAAAAATGACGAATGAAAATGATGATTACAGCATCGGTCACACAAAGCAGCCCGGGCCGTTGGGGTATAAACTAGAGGGTGAGTCCGAACTGCAATGTACGGAGGCATGACACGCGCGCAGCGTGGCGATTATGATATGCTGCTCGCTCTTCCTGGACGATCGATAAGATCACCCCTCTCCAAGTCTCAGGTGTTTGTGTCGTTCATGGGCGCGGAGGGTGTAAACAATGCGAGAGAAAGATACCGGATTTTCTCGTACTGATGAACTCATTTATCGTGCTGTATCGTACGATACGCACAACGCCAATCTGATTTGGGTGCCAACCTGCTCTGGGTGTGGTGGGTCTTTCGCCGTTTGACCACTGGGGTAGGGAGAGAAACGGTTCATAGCTGCTCCCAGACAGTATCATCGTATGCATGCGCGTGCCACGGTGGCAACCGCACACAACAAGCAAACCGCGCGTTTGCTGCCTCAAGTACACCATGCATGGCAATACGGCAACCAACGGGTAGAAGAGCCTCAGTTCCAAAGATATGGAGTAGACTCCTTTGTCTTAGTTGAGGAGCCCCATCAGTGAGAAATGTCTGGGCTCAAGAGTGCAAGCTCTAACGTATCGCGGCATAGTAGTATAGCAATATCCACGCGCCACGGCGACCGCACAATCAGCAAGCCGCGCTTTGCTGCCCCTGGTGCACCATGCATGATGGCCAACGGATGGACTCGTCACTACAACACAACACCAGCAAGAAAATGAAGAGCAAAAAAAAATGCAAGCCTTCGGGAAATGAGAGGGGGGGGGGGAAATAGTTCGCATATCTACTACACGAAGTAGCCCAGACCGCTGGAGTAGGGGGTGTGTCCGAACTGCGATGTAAGGAGCTGTGCGGCACGCGTGTAGCATGTGGCGATGCTCGTACTGCTGCACTGCTGCTGCACACCCATCCTAGGTGTTTGCTAGAGTGGCAATCGTCGTTGTTTTGTTGTTTTGGTCGCTATACATGGCTCCGTACTACTCCCAAAAGGGTTCATTAGTATCTGAGACATGTGAATGAAGGTGGTATGATACGACTGGACGGTTGAGAAGACTAGAGAATGCCTGCCGATGTGGGATGAACGCACCTAGCCCTTTGGTCTTCTCGGATTCCGGGGAGCCCGATGTGTGTGATGGTCGTAGGAAGTGCGTGCGTGTGTCGTTGCTGCGCATGGAAGCCGGTTCGGATCCAGATCTCGGGAGGGCAGGAAGAGGAGCACTTGTGAGCGTGCGAGCGTGCTGTGCGTGCGGAGTGTGGAGGATACATACCGAAACAAAAAGGACCTGAAACTGCCGTTTCCTTTGTGATTGGTTTATTTTTCTGTTTGCCCCAAATTTTGTCCAATCACAATTAATTATGCTGTACTTCGAAGTATTTTTTCTTGTTTTTCTGTGACTGTCCGTTACTATTATAGCACAGAAAGATACACAATTATCTGGTCGCAGTATCCCTGGTGGTCTTCTAGTGAGTGGCAAACCTCGTAACTACGTACTGTACTACAGTAAGTAAGGTCGATTTCGCGAGTTCGAGCCCCTTCGAGGGGAATATTTCTTGTGCAAAAGTTGACACGCAGAAAACGTCGACCAGGTACTGCATTAATCGCCAGCGCGTGTTGCACAATTTGACATTTGACGCGAGTCGACGAAGGAAGAAAAGGCTCGACCACTCTGCCATAAAAACGAAGGCATGCACCGCAGTGGGGCGAGGAGTGCCTGTCATGTGATCCTGGATCTGGATTACAAAAAAGGAAAGGAGCTGCAGCTGCTGGAGAAAAAATGCAAAGAAAACAAGAAGAGTCAAAACGGGATGGAAAAAAGAAGAAACACACTTTGCCCCCTAAATTAAAGCGGGCAAAGCGAGAACTGTGATTAAAGTACGCGACGCCACTTACCGTAACGAACTCATGTTGGACCATGCTCAACTCAAGTTGTTACGTCAGGTAGGGTGTGTATAGCAGTAATTTCTAACTTAGGAATGTTTTTTCTTCTTACGGTTCGTGCAAACGTCGAGCCAAAATTTGTCAACTCCCAGTTTCTATAAGAAACTGCTTGTTGTAGTCGCTTACTGTGTACCATCTCGGACTGGTAACAAATTTAATGCTTCACATGCAACATTGGGCCCATCACAGTGTATCGAACGTCATCATCCATGAAGTGCATTCAGTCGCATGCTGTTCCCCCAGTGCCCTGGTAATATTTTTGCAAGGATGCATGTTACGGCCAAACCAAGTGCAAACGGCGCGCGTTCGCACGAAATTGGCCAAAAATGCGAACGGCAACCGCAAATCTTGAATTTCGTTATTTTACAGGGGATGGACAAATATCATCCCCTTCTGGGGGAAGAATGGTTAAAAAAATGGGAGTTCCAAGTTTTAGGGCGTTCCAGTATATATGGAGGCATTTCTCGCCAGTGGCTATTTTGAATACTCCGCGAACGGCAAGAATCTTGCGAACGGCGCGTGGATTTGCGAACGCGAGCGTACGTGTAACGTGTAACATGAATCCTGGTGTATTTGTGAAGTGGGACGACCAGCGGTCTTACGAGCGAGTGCATTGAGGAGCCAAGGGCCTCCTATACTTACTCTCAGTCCAAGGTAGATCGCACGACGGTGCGACCGGCAGCACAGCAACAACCGACGTAGCCACGGTTCAGAGCCGCCGAAAAACAGCCAAAAAAATCAAGCAACCAGGCGGGTATTAGACAAAAAGGACATCATCGAAAAAATCTCCCGCCATGGATTGCGCAATTGCCGATAACTTCACTTCTTCCTTCCCCTTTCTGCCTCATGAGTCACTATAAAACTCTGCCGAAAACCTCCGCACCGCCGCCCATCTAGCTACTCGACCTCCAGCGGCTCGCCGGATCCGGGGGCGAGGGTAACATTCCGCTTCTTCCTCAACCGCTGCCCTAAGAATCTTCTAGGAAGTTTGTATGTTCCGTCAGTCCTTGGCGTCTACTCCCCACCACCACCCCGCCCCCCCGCCTGCAACCAGCGCCTAATCGAGGCTGCTGGCACCATTCGAGAAAACAAAATTGTCTCCGGAGAGCGTCGTTCGTCCCGACTGCACTATCTTCCCGTCTGACGAAAGCCCTCCCAACCAGCACCGGCGAGGCTACGGCATGTTCACCCGTGACGCTCGGGGCAACCAGACAACGTTTGTTTAGGCTTCTTTCGTCAAAGTAGGCTCTTTGTTCTCGGTTTGTGACGAGCAGTTCCACCTCCCCCCCTCAAACCGCTCTCTGGTAAGCCTTTGGGTCACGTCAGCCACATGACCGTTAATATTTCTAAGATTGCGCTTCTTGTCCAGAAGACTCTATGGTCTCGACCTGTGCCGACCACTCCCCACCTCCCTTCTCAAACCTCTGATAAGCCTTTGGGTCCCGTTTGTCCAGCCACATCATCGGGTTTTTTTCTCGGATTTACTCGCACAAGATCCCTTCTACTCAACTTCCAGCGCGAGAGCGTGCACACACACACAACCGAACTGCAACACCGCTTCGCCCGCGGCCTTCCGACTTTTGCCTGAATATACTGTTGTCAGAGTTTTCTCAGGTTTTTCTCCGAATTTTCCTCTCAACTTTATCACCGTTTTCTTCAGAAATTCACAACTCTTCTGGCAACTTTCTCAGGATATTGTCAGAATGTTCTCCTCGACGATTTCTTGCTCGCGACCATCACCACCTTCCCGAAGAGCGTCTCGTCGAACCTGCGGGTCGTCCTTCGCGCCGCGTTGTACCTCGCCAAGCGGGACTCAACGCTACGATCGATGCAATACCCCATCTGTGCCACACGAAACGGAGGGTTGAAAACAAATCAGAGCCGTGCGAGATTCATACGAAAAATTAAAAAGAATAACAACAGAAACAGCACCAGGAACAAAATCAGAAATACCAACAGAGAGGCAAGATATGTATGCATATCAAGGCCTTGCATCATCAACGAAGGGTAAAACACTAACGAGCGTCATGCTCGGCTGGGCTGTCGGGCGGTGGAGGCGTACACGATGCAAAGGTGGAGGGGGAGGGAAGGCGAGCGCGATTTCAACAGCAACAACATTCAAATGTAATGCACAAAATCTGTCTTGCGGTGTCTCTACAATCTAATAAAAGGATCACGAGCACGGGGGGCGATAGATAATTTTCTGAACGTAGGCGCCCTCGCAATCGGCAGGAAATGCTAAGCCAGTTAATACCAAAGGCGTCCACGGCGACAGTAACTCTAAGCCACGTAAGCCCGTGTTTCGACCATAGACTGCTTTGCATGGCCGTTTGAGTGCCTCCGACAGAAGACGACTCACAAATTCGCAATTTCATCACCAAAACAGCTAGTTTTACCGTGTTCCACATTACTCTCAGCACACCCCACCCGCCCTCGCCAGTCTAACCCCCCCGCGCGCCAAAAGTCTTCCCGAAGATGCACGAAGCAAGTTGAAACGGTGGATACATATGGCAAGCGCCGGCGTGGTAGAATTGTACACCCAACCTCGCTTGCGTCAAGCAGCCACAGTGTCTTGTGTATCGTAGATATATACACGCTTCGAGCACATCGTTTGCGGAAAGTTAAGGCGGACGGGGCCCAGCAAGTCGAAATCCCACCATACCGTCGACATTCGGACGTCCGTCCCCCCTTTCCCGGTTCTCCTGACAAACCTCCATGTTGACGAAGCACGGGTTTCGTTCGATTAAGATCGTGAAAAGAACCATGCCGGACCCTCCCCCTGAGCCGTGCTGTGGTAGGGGTTGCAGTTTTAAGCCCAAGCAGTTCTCGCTGATGGGGCTCCTCTGAGAGTCTACCCAATATCGTTGGATCCGATACGAATTTTTACAGCAATACTCGTTAGATACCTAGCCCATGGAATTGCATATCGGGCCTAGCTTTCACCGATTCTCATATTCGGGTTTTAGGTGGCGTACAGACCTTCTCGAGTGAGGAGCCTTAGAACAACTACAGTAGCGCGCGGCCCTAAATACATAGGGCAAAGGGAAACAGAAGAATATCGGAAAAGCGCCACCGTACAGTACGATACAGATCGCGTGTTCCTCGGCTTACTCTCGCCAAAGCCGCGCCCGCACGCCCGACATGACGCCCATGTCTATCTCGGTGGCGCACTTAGGTTGTTTTTTCGCCCCCTCCTTGACCGCACCGTCACCCTTCGCACCCCCCCCGACCAGCATGCCTAACACCCCCTGCAAACCCAAACAAACCATTTCTTCAGCCAGCGTAGTGGAAAAATGGGAAAACAGACATGAGAGGGGACCCAGTGTGGGTTTAGCCGGCGGCGCAAAAAAAAGGACAACATACAAGAGAGGAAGGAAAAAATAAGCAAACGGCGTACAAAATGGGAGATCAGACATAAGAGGCAATCTAACACATGCGTTTTTATGCCGGCGCCGCGGACAATGGGGAAGTAGACACTGTGGAGGAAAGCCCAAACATGCTTTTTTCAGCCGGTGTCGTAGAAAATGGGAAAACAAACATGAGGGGACGGAATGCATTTGCGCCACTACCGATACAGTACTGTTCCTCCCGGGCAGGGGAAGGTGGGCTTCAGAGGGAAGAGGCGACAAAACCAGCAACGGCTGCAGTGTCGGCCTCCAGAAGGAGCCCGGGCGGCCGAGTGATTATAGAGGGTTTGACAAAATTAACGACCGAACTGGAATGATTGGTGTTGCGTGATACGCTCGCAGCATGATCATAATCGTACTGCTGGGTGCTCATACTAGACAGCTGACCATACTGCACTTGCCATTTTTGCGATGTATATCTGGACCCCTACATGGTTGAAGGGCGCTGCAACAGTCAACACATCGTTTTACTTCTCGCTCCAGACTCGGAATCGAACGTTCTTGGTGCTATTGGATGTGGTGCGCTAAAGCGGGAGGCAGCTTTAGACACATTCGCCTTGCGATTTTTACGTTGTAGGTCGCGTCATACGTATAGCACCGGGCCTATTGAGTCCCTCCCGGCAAGACCAGAAACAAACCACCCCGTTCCAATTTAATGTAACGTGTAGGCCAGTGTCTCCCATTCGTTCATACTACAACGTTTTTAAAGTCCTTGACGAACTATACGTTGCAAGCATCACCCGCGGCTAATCCTCGACGTACGAAACGGATTTTTTCTGTACCGACCAACAGCTGCAACCGGCCAGCCGTTAAAACCGGCCAACCGTGACAGCTGGCCAACGACTAGAACCTGACAACAGGTATCATAGGACAGACAATCATTGGAACTGGTCAATGGCAAGAATCGGCAAACGCAAAAAAAACGGTAGATATTAAGAGCTGGACAACCGTTAGACGGGTGTCCCACATTATTGTGTTTTTAGGCGTAGCCATGGTTGACCCACCCTAACCCTAACCCATACGAAATAAAGGCCGAAAAACGTGCCGCGACGTGCCATGGGGCAAAATGTTTGGAAATGTCTAATAATGTGTATCACTGCGTTAGACCGGCCAACGGTTAGAACCCACCGACCATTGGAACCTAGTATCGTCAAACACGAACAGCGATCGAGCAATTATAACTGGCCGGCGGTTTGGCGAAACATGTCCGAGAAAGGCTACAAGCGGCGGGGGCGTTGAGCTTTTGGCAGCACGCCACGACCACTCAACGCGACAAGCAGCAACGCAGCTCGAGGGGAACCTACATAATTGTAGAGGTTTGCACAGAAGGATGGCCTCGTATGATGTCGAAGATTAAGCTTCTAAACCGTCAACGAAAAACCCCGACGGGGGCTGCTACGGCAACGACGTTTGAAACAAACGCCGTCGTCAGCTGCTCCGATCGACACATTTGGTCCGAGCACGTAGTACGAAATCCGCCATAGGTAGATACCAGGTATCTAATGATCAAAACATTACGGTCGGAGGGGAGATATAACGAACGTTTTCAGCGGCCCATGTGTGACCCGTGCTGCGTAAGCCGGCTTACGAGACAACCAAAACGCGTTTTGAGGTTTTGGCGACGGGCTACCGAAAGTTCTCAGCATCCCCGTCGTGACACGTGCTGTGCACAATAATTTTTCATTGTGTTTACAACACAGGCACAAAACACAAAAAGCCTCCTCCTCCTCTCTCTCTTTCTACACCCCCCCCCCCCGCCCCCTCTTCATCGGGGTTGGTGTCGGTTGGCATCGACGCCGTAAAACGCGCCTCTCACTACGTGAGCTGGACAATCATGCTACCGTCTTTTTTTTCTCGTTTTTATGTTTAAGAGGTACCCGAGATGGTGGTCGAGTTAGATCATATTGTGCGGAGTGGAGAACGTAACTCTTTGCAAGGGGGATGATATCACGTAGTGTGTATATGGTAAGACACCCACGAGGCAGTTACATAGTATACCCACTGCTGTCTCTGGAAGTGACCACACCAGAAAGCAAATGAATTAACTCGAAGCTGTCATCCGATATGCAAGAAAATACGCGCAAGGTGTTAAAGTCCGCGCTAGTCGTGTCGTGCATACGTCACCTCAGATGCCGACGCTAGAAGCACGCCTGCTGCGGGCTAGTCGTGCTGTGCATCGTCGCCTGCTGTCAGCTACTGGCGCAAGAGAGCCAGCCCGCTTGAGCTAGCCGTGCTAAAAGGTGTAATTAAGCCAGCCTACCTGGGCTAATCCTAGCGACCACTCCAGACGTAAGTTTAGTTGTATTTACAAGGCTTTCCTTCGGACTTGTCATCATAGTGAGGGCGACGCAAGAAGTATGGGCACTACGGCATCCACCATACGACGATCTCTTGAAAATTATTTTCGATTTCATATGTACGTGCTGGTGTGCCAGTACATGGTACACCCCCGAGTGCATACTCGTACTCGTAGGGACTTTTTCTTGTGCTCAAAATTAACTTGTTGAAAGCGCGAGAGCGTGAGTTAGCAAAATTCGATGAAAATCGACGAGCGCTGGGGATGCTGAACCCTCTGCGCGATAAAAATGAAGGCACGTATCGGGGGGGAGAAGGGGTGACACCTGTGACCACGGCTTGTCCAGAAGGTGGAAAGTAAAAGTGAGATTAAAAAACGAAAACGAAAAAAACACCAGTAGTAGGAATCGTAGTCCGGTTTAGCTGAAAAAAACTTGCAAAAAATAGCACTTCAAGCGTTCCAGCGACCTGCAGTAGTAGAGGTTCTAGCCGTCCTACCTTGATTATAGCGCTGGACCAGCCCTCAGTGGTGGGCGATCTGACTCCAGCAGCAGCAGGGAGGGGAGCAGGTAACTGCTACTACTACTGTGCAATAGAGGTGTGAGCGCCGGGCCTCGTTGCGGAAAATGAAACATAAAGAGAATGCAATGTAGTACGCACGACGACCTCTGTACTCGTATTTTACCTGGTACCAGGATACTGTGTAGAAAAACTCTTGAAAACGAATGCAAAACAAGAAGTAGTCATTGGGCAAGTAACCGGGCAAGTAACACCCATCACCAGCCACTTACTGCAGGAATCCCACCCCACTGGTTTATATTTCATCATGACCATTTTCTAGGAAGACTGCCCGGGGCACGCGACAAAAAGATAACTCGACACCACCCTGTGTGGGGGGCTCGTTAAAATCAAGCAGGAAAAATGATAAGAATTTCGTTGTCCAATGCTGTTGTTCTGTACAAGTAAGATTTCCTCGGATGTCTGGACTACAGATTCTGCTTGTTTTGCCCGGGGTTGGGACTGTGTTGCTCATACTCGTATACACGTACTGTACTGTCAGAAATACCCATCGATCGCAGAATACCGACCGTCAGTACACAACAGCTCATACCGCCAGTACTTGCAGCAGTTTGACCATCAGTGCTGCAATAGATCTGTGTACTCACTCTCAGTTCTCACACTACAGCTCCCACCGTACGAACTCTTGAAAGCTACCAGGTGTACAAGTATGTGCTGATGCGCGTAGTCACCAGCAGGGGGCACGACGAGTGCTACGAACCTGCGACCTGAGAAAGCATTGATGTCAATGCTTCTTTCCTCAGTACAGATACAGCAATCCTTCACTGCTGCTTCTTCAGTCAATACAAATAACGCAATTAATTACTACCAGTACCAATTTTTCCGTACTCGTAAAAATAATAATATTTCGTAAAGATACAACAATCATTTACTGCTGCTGCTGCAATCAATTACTACAGCAGTAGTACCATCGCACGAATATGTATGTAACGACCTTTTAGATATTAGTTTTAAGACTAGGGGGTCCTTATCTTTCCTGACAGCTAGAGTGATACATCGGACAAAGAGTTCAACAAAAAAATGTTATAGAGTGCTCTACGTAGATGGATAGGCTATAGATTTGATGTGATTGCCATGTCATAGTTGAGGTGAAACCAGGTCATGGCAGATGTCGCAGGTGTCTGATGGGTCATAGAGTATGTCGTGTCATAGGCTATCAAAGGAAGGCGAGAATATAGTCGACAGTGATGCTTTGAGCATCGTCGCCCTCCTCTCACTGTCCTATACCTGTTCCATAGTACGATGATATTGTCTGCCTTGTGTCGAAGCAGCGAGCCAACAGAGAGATGAATGAGACACCATGAACCGTGAGGAGAGTGCTTCCCAACACCGACAACCCTGCGTCCCCACCGGGGCACTTCTTGACATACGGAGTCGTCGGCAGGACCTGTTAACTTTGGGCTTGCGTTTCCTCCTTCGGTTCTCTCGGGTGTGTCCTCTCTCGGGCAGAGCTTTGATTTTGTAGTTTCCCTTTTGATTTTTTGGAGTGTTTTTTTTTCAGTTTTGATTTTTTTTTGCACGCATCGCATCGTACCAAATGTCACCCGATACCCATCAGCGTTGGCTCCTCCATAGCGAGTTGGGAGTCCTTGCTGGCTTCGATCGCTTCCTTGCGCTCAGTTGCCTAGCCCTTCGCATTTCGTAGCACATGTTACATACCCGCCCTCGAGCTCCCATCACGTTTGTGAGCTCCATCACCGGGTTGTACCTCTTGCAATGAGGCGTACAAGCCTCATTACGAGGCGTGGGGAAATATATAGCCTCATTTTCATTTGTTTCGAATAGCCGCATCTTCGATCCCCTTTCCAATTTATGGATGTTCTGTTGACATCCTTTGATTGTGGTGTGATCTGCATCTACGACAATTCAGGGTGGGCTAATGTTATAGAGTGCTCTACGTAGATGGATAGGCTATAGATTTGATGTAATTTCCATGTCATAGTTGAGGTGAAACCAGGTCATGGCATATGTCACAGTTGTCTGATGGGTCATACAGTATGTCGTGTCATAGGCTATCAAAGGAGGGCAAGAATATAGTCGACAGTGATGCTTTGAGCATCGTCGCCCTCCTCTCACTGTCCGATACCTGTTCCATAGTACGATGATATTATCTGCCTTGTGTCGAAGCAGCGAGCCAACAGAGAGACGAATGAGACACCATGGACAGTGAGGAGAACGCTTCCCAACACCGACAACCCTGCGTCCCCACTAGGGCACTTCTTGACAAAAAACTATCCGAAGCAACACAGCTTGCTGCTCTCGGTCCCAGAGTGTAACGTAAGTCTCACCTTTCTTCTGTTGTCCCTAGAGCTGCAAGGTGGCAGGGGGCCAGCCCCACCTCGTAGGAGGAAATGCTATGTGCTGGTGTGCTGGCACGTGATCGTT
The DNA here is from genome assembly GCA_036873875.1 of Laminaria ephemera. Classification (NCBI taxonomy): domain Eukaryota; class Phaeophyceae; order Laminariales; family Laminariaceae; genus Laminaria; species Laminaria ephemera. The sequence goes on along the minus strand of JAYJMJ010261406.1, from coordinate 3,323 downwards.
CCTTGTCTGTTGCTGTTTGTTGGCATACCTGGTACCCGACACCTGGCACATGGTGCCTGGTGTGGTATCTTGCGTGTGCTAGAGTGCAGTGCTTACCTCTACCTGTATGCCCGGTGTTTTCGCACGCCAATTTCGGTTGCTCACCGGAATGCGGTCTTATTCGTTGTACGAAGGAAGGATTCGAATGCGGCAAAATTCATGCGGACCACTCTAGTCTACACTTGCTATTTGTTGTTAATTAAAACACAAAGCCTTCTTGGGCTGTTGTTCGTAGCGACCACTCCACACATAAAGTTAGTGCTGTTTATATCATAATACGCAGAACGCGTCCGTTTGGTTGGGCTGGATTGAATTGGTTTGACAAGATAGATGCTTTACAGATTACGTTGGCGCAGTCAGTCATTCTGTGCTCCTATTTTCTCTCTTGTTGTTGCCTTCCTTTTTATTAATTGATTGCTTTTTCTATACGACTTTTTATTTTTTGTTCTTTCGTCGTTTAGTTCGTGGGTATTTTAACGTTTTGTGGGGACCTGTAGAATTTGAAGGTGTTCATCGCACCTGACTTTTGGATTGATTAATGAGTAATTGCTGGCCAGCTAGTACTATGAGGCTGTGTGTTGCTTTTGTTTCGGAGACTCTTAGCAAGGAGTCAGGTATGCCAAGAGCAAGTAAGTACGGTGTAGATGGGTGGTGGAAAATTTTCAGCGCAGAAGAACAAACAGTACTGATGACTGAAGATTGAACCTGGTGGTGAACGTGCGGAGACACGCACGCACCACGTAATGTTGATCAAAACCGTAACAACGTGATTAAAAGCTGTATTTACTTTTTTGCATCGTTCTTAGACCAACCCTCCTATTGTCTGATGGTCTTGGGATTGCTTTGATATCATCAGTCGCGGAAACCTCGTACCATGATGTATTTCTATTTTGTACAGCGGCAGTATGTTGTACTGCCGCTGCCGCTGTTCTCAAGATGCATCGTATTCTCATATTTCTGCTGGCTGTGTATCTACCTGTCTGTCTGCCATCTACAAGCCTTTGCATCGTGATCCAGGTCTTAAAAGGCCATCATTCCTTAACCTGGCAACCCCGATTTACCCCGTGTGGTTGGTTTATTCTTGTTCTTCGTCGCTGCTGTTTCCCTCTAAAGCCCCCAATGGGCTGTTGCAGCACCTGCTCCACAACGTTTCTGTTTCTAGCTTTGAAATATCGATAGGAAGTAGTACACAGAGAACAGCACGCCAATGCATATGATAGCATCTCCGTTCCGTCGGGGTAGTTCTTAGCTCTTTATGCATCCTCCGCGTAGTGTGTGTGTGCTTTCTTCGGGAGTCAGCCGCGACGAATTTAGTCATGGAAGACGGTGCAGCGCGTGTCAGTACATAGTGTACACGACGAATTTGATCATGCATGACTAGCTGTGCAGCACGTATCAATAGTGTTAACTGCTTGGCCCAGCTTCAGCGAAATGCTTGGTATTGCAGTCCGCACTAACTCTTGCTCTTCAATATATCTTCATTCCGAGAGATGTACCAGGCGGTCGGGGTCAGGGGTAGGGGTAGTGTTTAACGTACAGCATATTTCAACCGAAACTGGACCAAGTCTTATACAGCCCCCGCGCGTTCTGCACAATTAAGACCGTCTTGTGAAGCGACTGAGAGCAGGTCTAACAAAACCGGAAAGCCCAAAATTTGCAGGGCAGTCCTGGGGATTTTTATCGCAACAAACTCCCCGTGGGACATCACGATATGGGCTAGTATAAAGCATATACTCCCGTTATACTGTCTCTGGATTGACCTGCACGCTTTTCGAGAGAAGAACCGGGCGTATATGTGTTTTCTGGGCGAAAAAACGAAACCAGCAAACACGAGGGAGGAGCAACGAACAAGGCGCGAAAGGCCGATACACAGACACGAAAAGCTGCTGCGTCAACAAGAAGATCACGCCTCAAGCGTCACGCGTCACGCAGCTTGCAAAGCTGAATGTTGTCCTATTTGGTCGAACTCAAAACTGACGATTCATTAGCATGTTCTTGACAAGGCAGGATGGTGAATTCACAGGGCAGGATGGTGAAGACAACCTCCTCTTCAAATAGCCAAACGCCCTCACGTATGTGCAAATTGAAAGTACCAGCGTCACGTTGACTTTCTTCGCCGGGGTCGTGGGGATCCAGTCGAGACCCCCCGCCCCCTTTCTATGCTGTGCTTAACCGCCGCCATAATTCTCGTAGAATTGAATGAACGACACACACTCATGAATGACACACAAACAAAATGCCTAGCCTCCCTAGAGCTCCATCGTGTCGCGTACCCCACGCATCGTAAAGCGTACGCCCTGTTTCGTAACACGCCTATGCCGTGCACGCCCAGCGCGTCGACCGCCACTCTGTTCACCCCACCCCCAGCCGCCGCCTCCCTCTCCCACTACGCGAACTTTGCAGCCGTCTGAGCTTTCTCCGGACTGGACGGAAGCTTTGCCGCCGCCCTTCTGCGCACGGCATCTTCCTTGGCCTTCACGATGCCGCGGAACAACCATCTCGACACACCCTGCCGAATGTACAGTCCTTGCCGCGCGCACTTTTTGGGGCGGGACCGGCAGATGCGGTTGAACTGCATCAGACATGCCTGTCGCTGTAACGACCCCAGGCAGTTATCCGCCCGGTGCCCCCTTGCCCCGAGCGCGGACAGACCGCAGACATCCATCGTCATGTGGACAGCCAGCAGCACCGGCAGTAGCAGCAGGAGCAACGAATCCTGCTCAGGCAAGCGCAACGGAGAGAAATGCGTATAAATAATGCGGATCAATAATCAGGATCAACATGTGAGGAGAAAAATGAGAAGCGAAATGAGGAGATAAATGCGGAGGAAAGTGCGCAGAAGAATACAAAGCAAATAGAGGACTAAACCAATGCGAAAATGAAGAGAAAAAGCGGAGGCAAAGGGGGGAAAAAAAGTGAAGAAAGTGGGGGGGAAATGTGGAAAAAATGCCGAATGTCAGGAATTGGCATACGGAACAACAGGTCGAGGAAAAAAGTTGACACACGCGAGCATATGCCCAAACAGCACCGGTTGCACGTATATTGTGTAAATGGTACGCATGTAAAAATAGTGATGCTGATAGGCCTGGAACAGAGCGATACGTTGCTCCTCGTACTCTGCAGGCCAAGCACAACGCGTGTGTTTTTCTTGGGTGCCTTTCTCGAGGGGACATGATTGTCGACGTTTTCTTCACTTTGCTCTGCTTGGCACTAAGGAAGAGAGGGAAATAAGGGGATGAAGAGAGAGAGAGGGACGGAGGGAGGGAGGGAGAGAGGTGCATAGA
>JAYJMJ010261382.1:0-14584 GCA_036873875.1 Laminaria ephemera | reverse complement strand
CTGGCCTTTGGCGAGATAGGTGGCGATAACGGCCGATAACGTATCCCCACTCCCATGCAAATTCTCCGTCTTAATCTCCATCCCCATAAACGGCACATGCGTCTGCCCATCAAAGAAATGATCCGTAATTTTCCCCTCAACAGGACGCCCCTTAATCAACACCGCCGCGTTCGCTTTTTCATAAATAATCTCAGCTAACGCCGTCGCTTCCGCATCTGCGCCTGCTAACAACTTCGCCTCATGAATATTCGGCGTGACTAGCGTCGCCAACGGCAGCAAATGTTCAATATACGCCTGCGTCACGTCCTCAGAGAACATGGATTCGCCCTTATGATTGACCAAGACTGGATCAACGACAATTTGCTCGACATAGAAACCGCGCAGTTTGGCGGCGGTCGTTTCGACCAACGCCGCATTGCCAATAAATCCCGTCTTTACTGCATCAACCCCATAGTCGGACAAAACGGCATCTATCTGCTGACCCAAGAAATCGGGCGACATGAACGTTACGCCAGCGACCCCCACGCTATTTTGCGCGGTGACCACGGTAATCGCGCTCATGCCATACACGCCAAGCGCAGTGAACGTTTTGAGGTCAGCCTGAATGCCTGCCGCGCCGCCGCTGTCTGAACCGCCAATTGTCAATAATCGTACAGGTTTATTGTTCATTGAGAAATCCTATGTCAATCGTGAAGCCGCCCGCTTTTCCATAATAGTCAAACACACTCACCATGTATTCGCCATCCACGGAGGGCTTAAATAACAATGTTTCAAAGTCGCCCGTGCCGCTGTCGTCTGTGAGCGTCACGGGCGTTTCATCGGCGTTAGAAATGCTTATTTGAATGTCTTCGTTCGTTTCTGGATCGGCACGAAGATAGAGTATGTCGTCGGTTGTTAGAAACAGGGAATAGGTTGCTTTGGTGTCTGGCTCTAATGATTCCATGACGTCTTGAGACGTGTATTTTATGCGCCAGTCTGTGGCGTCTACGGCTTCGATCTGGAATGTGGTGGCGACCGTGGCGTCGTAGTTGCGCACGCGGATGAAGTATGTGCCAGACTCGTCTACGGTTGGAAACAAAAAGAGTTCGGCTGTGTCGTCGCCCGTGTCGTCAACTGTGATGATTGTGTTGCCTGCTTCATTGTAGACGTCAACGGCTAAGTCTTCGCCATTGAGGCCAGTGGCAACAAAGAGGACGTCTTGGTCTAGGGTGTAGGTGAATTGGAAATCGGCCGTTTCTCCCGCCGCCAATTCACCCGTCTCCGCAGCGTCAAATTTTAGCTCAGAGACGGTATCGGCCGTTGGCGGCACACTCGTCTCATCCACCGCCAACACATAGTTCGACGTCCCCGCATTAATCACGCGCATGCGATACTCAGCCACATTCGCCGACCGCTCCGACACCACAACCTCATACTGCGCCTCAACATCCACGCCAAACAGCATAAACTCAGCTTGCCCAGCCTCACTATTATCGCGCGACGTAAACGTGCCGCCCTCTTTACTCAGCCCAATAATCAAATCCGTTTCCGCATTGGCTGGCTCTGCCGTCAACAAGTAAAGCTGACCAGGAACGGCCATAAATTCATGCCGAATGGGGTCAGTCTGATCAGTAATCGCGACGCCCTCCGTCAACACATTCATGCTATTTAATGGCTCTACAATCAGAGCGACGTTTCCTTTTTCGCCATAAAACTCCTGCACAGACAGCACATATTGCTCATTCACGTCGGGCATTAAAACCACCGCCTCTGGCTCACCAGCAAACGTGCTGTCTACCTGCAAAACTGTATCGCTGATCGTGTCACGAATGGCAAGCTGTAAGTCTAGCCAGCTATCTTCTGGACGCAGAATAATGGCAATCGGCTCGTTGGTCGTTGCCAAATTTAGTAGCTGCTCTTCTGTGCCATCAACCGTTAATTCAGCCACTTCGCTTATATGGAATGTTGTTTCAGGGGCAATGGTTTCTTGCTCAACGGCAAGCGTTTCTCGAACGGCAGGAATTAGCTCAATAGAGTAAAGCATCGCGTTGATCAACTGGGTATCTGCGTCCGCTATTTTGTCTGGGGAAATGGCGTAGAGAAAGAGGGCGCGGTCTTCATGAATTACCGTTGCCGCTTGCCCAATAAATGCGTCGCCGTTGTCATTTTGCAACCTAAAGTGTGTGGTTGCGCCTGTTTGCTCGTTGACGAGAATATTGTGTGCAGGAAGGAGTGTGGTTATCACTACATTATCACGTTGATTTGTCACATTCTGTGTCGCCATCAACAAATATGCTTCCAACAACGGCATTGGTTCCAACGCCGACACACCTACATCCAGCCCCATTGAATCCACGTCGCCAGCAATTATCAGCACCGTTGAACTATCTGCTAACTTATCAATATCAAGCGTTAGTCCACCCTCTGCGCCAAACGTAAATAAGCCTGACCCTTGATAAACATTTTCTGAGACAGTCCAATCCTGCGGCTGATCTAATCGCAAAGCGACTTCATCATTTGCAAATGAAATTAATCCCGTCGTCGCCATACCCACTGTTTCTATGAGCGGAATGATGGGGACGGCGGTGGGATCTGGCGCAAGCGTGGCAGTTGGCTCTGGGGTGACTGCTTGTGTTGCTGTCGTAGTTGGCTCGGCGACAGGATCAGATTCAGCTACATTGCCACAAGCTGTCACGCTCACAACAACCAAGCCAACCCATATTACTGTTCGCACTAATTTCCTATACAAACCCATACTGTCCTCCCAGCAGGTACATAATCAGTTTGCCAATATCTACTAGCTTTGTCAAACTCACTTCTACTAACTACAATCAACGGCTATGGATTCTATTGGTGCATATACGTGTCACGAACAAATTGGCAGCGGCGGCGACAGCCTTGTTTATCGGGCGACGCATCGTGATGGGGGCGAGGACGTTGCGGTTAAATTACTGTCTCGTGCGCTCACGTTTAACGCCCACGCGCGCGTCCAGTTTAAGTCAGAGTTAGACAAGGTTGCCGCGCTAACACACGATAATATTTTGCCTGTGCTGGCGTTTGGACAACATCGTGAGCAGCCGTTCATTGTTTTGCCGCTTGTTCAAGGCGGTTCGTTGGCGGAGCGCATGCAGCAGACTCCTTTTCCCTTTGACGCTATTAAGCCGACTTTGTTGCCTATAGCGGACGCTTTAGATTTTGCGCACGCAAATGGCATTGTGCATGGCAATGTGAAGCCGACGAATGTTTTGTTTGATGCGGCAAATTTGCCCCTTTTAGCTGATTTTGGGCTGGGTCAATTGAGTTCGGCGAGCAGTGGGCTAACGCGCAATAATGCGTTGCGGACGGTGGCGTATGCGAGTCCTGAGCAAATAACTGGGGGCGCGTTGACGGGGAGAAGTGATGTGTATTCGTTGGCGATTTTGTTGTGGGAGTTGATTGGGGGAAAACGGCCGTTTTCTGCCACCTCACCCGAAACCCTCGCCCAAATGCACGTCAGCACACCCATCCCAACCCTACATCCCCAGCTAGACGCCCTCTTCGCCCAAGCCCTAGCAAAATCCCCCTTCGCTCGTCCAGACACAGTTACAGCACTAATCTCCGCGTTGCCCGATGCCTTAGACCGCTACGAACCACCTATCAAAGAACCAGAGCCAAAAAAGAAAAGCTGGCGTAGCTGGTTCAATAAGAACTAGCTAACCTTCTTTGGCTTCCGTGCCGAACTAATCAATTTCGCTCCATCCCTTGAAATTTGAAACTGATCAAAATCATGCGCCACAACCGTGTTCGGAAAAATAGCACGCGCCTCTTCCAAAATTTGCCGTTCAAAATAGCGGCGCGAAATATGCGTCAAAATTAACGATTTCACATTTGATTTCAGCGCGAGTTTTGCGGCGCTAGCGGCCGTTAAATGCCCAAACTGCTTCGCCATTTCCTTTTCGCTTTCAATATAAGTCGACTCAATCACCAGCGTGTCCGCATCCTGACAAATCTTGTGCAACGGCCCTGTGCGACCCACATCCCCAATATGCACATACTTCGTGCCGCGCACCGCCTCGCCCAGCACATCGTCTGGCGTAACCGTGCGCCCATCGGCCAATGTCACAGCTTCCCCGCGCACAAGCAAACTGCGCTCAGGCCCAAACGGCACACCAAGCTCATCCGCTTTTGTATTCAAAAATGGGCGACGCTCTTTCTCTTGAAATAGGAATCCGTAACAGTCTGGTCCTTTATGCTGAACGGGAAACGCCGTCACCGTAAAGTGGTCGTCTTCAAGAATGATCATGCCATCTTCCAATTCCACAAACTGCAAATCAACCTCTGGCTTATTGCCGCGCAACACCACGCCAAAGACCAAATCTTTAATGCGTTCATGCGCCGATTTGCCCGCGTAAATGGCTAAATTGGGCAACGCTTCCCAACGTGCTAACGTGGACACAAGACCGCCCAAGCCCAAAATATGGTCAAGATGACCGTGCGTAATTAGAATGCGATCGAGTCGCTTAAAGCCGAGTCCGCTGGTCAAAATTTGTCGCTGTGTGCCTTCGCCGCAGTCAAGCAGCATGCGATATTGGCGAAAAGAAATCATGTGTGCAGACAGGCCGCGATGCACGGTGGGCGCGGAGGCAGAGGTGCCGAGGAATGTGAGTTCAAACATAAGGCTATTATATGGGATTGGGGGGTGGGGGCTAGGGATTGGGGCGCGTTTATACAGCCGTAGCGATAGCCGTAAAGAATAGAACGACCACTGCAAGGATAAGATTCAGACGCAGGAGCTTGGTGGATTTTTGGGTGAGAATAGCTTGCTCAGTCTCTAATGCAGATTTTCCGCTTTCGACTAATAATGCCATTCGCTTAATGTCGGGATATAGCTTAAATTGCTCGTAGACTGTCACGAGGATCATGCCCGTGAAGGCAACATGTTTGAGCAACATCGCCCATGCCCATGTGCTGTCGATTGAGAGGAAGCCTGTGTAGCTTGTGTCGCTGGTCATTTGGTAGAAGCCTGAAATGAGTAGCACAATCAGACTGCCGTTGATCCATGGGATTAGTCGAGATTGGAGGGCTGTCCATTGGTTGTCGGAGAGGGTGTTTTGCTTATAGGCGGGGAGGGCGATAACGGCCGATATCACCAGCCCACCCAACCAAACCACCGTCGCCAGCAAATGCACAAAATAAGACAGCGATAAAATCCAGTTCATAGCTACTTCGCCATCTCTTTCAACGCATAAAACGCAGGTCTTGGCGTACCATCAGGCAACACAATCGACCACCACCACTGCTCATGATCCTCAGGCGTCCAAAACGAATCCGAAATATAAACCGTCGTCATCAACCCCATCCACGGATTCCAGTGATCTTGCGCAAACTGATACGCGCCCACCAAATAATCAGCCTGTAACTCTTCAGTCACCGCGTGCCACAAATAATCAGAATCTTCTCGCGTGTCCGTCGTCCAGCCCATTTCCAAAATTGCCATCTGCTTCTCCCCATCCCCGTTCGCCAGCATCACCGCGCGTAAATCTTCCACATAGCGGAAAACCATCCAGCGCTGCAAACCAGCCGCTTCGGCCTCATCAGACGACATCTCTGGTGGGTTGTTAAACCCTGCCGCATGCACGCCGAGCACGTCAAAATAATCGGCCGCTCCCGCATCATACATCCCCTGAATAAACTCATGCGCAGGCAGCGCAATCGGCAACCCACTGCCCGTCGGCGCAAAGCCCGCCGTAATCACCAACGCCTCAGAATCAGCCGCCTTAATCGCCTCATAGCAGCCCTTCAACAACGCCGTATACTCAACAGGACTTGGTGGCCTATCGCCCCATTCCCTGTCCAGATTAGGCTCATTCCAAACTTGATACGCCGCCACACGCCCCTTAAACTTCTCCGCAAACGCGCCGCAGAAATCAAAGAAGTCTTGATAATCTGCTGGAGGTGAACTTTCCAACGGCGGCCATGGCTCTTCCTGACTCCAAAATGGCTGGCTGTCAAACCGCACCAGCAAATTCAAGCCGTGCGTTTCCACATGGCTCACAATTTCTTCAGGCCGAAACCAGTCAAACTTCCCCTTCTCATGCTGTTCAATCTCGCGCCAGTGCATATTGTGTTTTACCCAGCCAAACCCCATCTCGTTCACCTGCATCGGCACACGATCCCAATCAGCATAATCCCACCACATAGACGTATATATGCCATATTCAGGGGATTCAAACTGCATATTTACAACAGATGCAGGGGTTAATTCAGTTAGCTTTGGGTAAGGGGTAACGGTAGGGAGGGGAGCAGTCGGATCAGGTAATGGTTGACCCGTACAGCCAACCATCATCACTATAAACAAAAAAAGGGGCGCGATATATCGCGCCCCTGACATAAACCTAGTCAAAATTATGGTCGCTTCTCCATATCGATGATTGCACCAAATACTGGTCGTGCTCCCCAATTCTTATTTAGGATACTATATCCTACATTATCATCTTCGTCAGGCTTTCCACCTAATGGTGCTAAATCAAGATTGAACAAAAACGAAAGCATCACGTCACCAGAACCATGCATCTGCTGATAAGCTTGTATGGTAAATGCAGCCTGCTCTTGTAATGTATTGTCCGCATAATATTCAAACCCTTGAGGGAAAACGCCATACTCTTCCACACTACCGTAGCCAAACTCCGTCACACACAATTTCGTATCTGAGCCTGCGGCACGAATCGTATCAACATAACCGTTCAACGTCGAATAAAAGCTCCAACTTGGATGTGGGTTATCAAATGGGCCACGGAATGTAGCCGTCGCCGCTTCTGCATAATCGTTTGTCGCATCATACGCTACATCTGGTGGAATATTATATCCATTATGATGTGCACCAACACAATCAACGTAGTCCAGTAAACCAGCCGTAACCAATTCACCCATAAACGCTTGATCATTGCGCGCAGTGTGATCGTCCCACCCTGTTGGCGACAACGCACCGCTGATAATAATAACGTTCGGATCAATTTGACGAATCACACTTTCTGCAACACGCGCATACTCAACATAATCAACCGCACTCAAACCATTGGGCGTCATCCATTCACGATCAAGATTTTGCTCATTCCAAAGTTCAATCGCATGAACCCGTCCACGATAACGCATCATCAATGTTTCCATGAATCGCGCCCATTCTTGGTAATCGTCTGGTGGGCCATGACTCTCTTCAATAGAGCGCGTCCACTGTGGCGCAGAGACAACGCTTAACATCAAATTCAGACCATTTTTGTCTGCCTGATCAACCGCACCATCATAGAAAAACCATTGGGCATCAGGCTCCATCTCTGCTGGTGGGCTTGGATAAACGTCCGACCAACGCAATTGAACTTTAACCCAATCTAATTTCAATTTTTGACTAATATCCTGCATAGGGATTTTTGGATCTTGACCTGAGGAAGCCACAGCATGCGTCTGAATACCATAACCAAATTGATCACGCGGCCACGGCTCAACACCGCCATCAACAGCGGAAACCGTCTCAACGTCAGCAACTTCTTCTTCTATGTTCTCTAAGACTTCAGCTATCGACTCAAGCACAGGCGCGGCGATTGCATCTGCTTGATCTTGCAGATCAATTTCCTCTACAACAACAGGCGGTGGCAATACAACATCTTCAACTACTTCTTGAATAGCAGGTACGGCATCTAAAGCTTGCTCAACAATAGGTGCAGTCTCGCCACCGCAAGACACCAAAAGCAAGCCGATTGCCCCAACTACAAACCCCTTAATACATATCTTCTTCATTGTTTATTCCTAAAAATGATAAACTAACTTATAGAAAAATAGGCGCACTTGACCTTATTTTCAAGTGCGCCTATGGAAAAACTACATAGCAATTAAACTGTGCCAATCATAGGCTTTTCTTGATACCAAGCTAATAGCCTAATGCACCAAGTGTTGCACATGCAGGACACCCGCCACCTGGGCGAATAATTGCATATCCAGCCTGTGGGTCACCATCAGGATCATAGTGAGTCAAGTCGACGTTGAAAACAATAAACATTTTCACCTTGCCACTATTTGCTGACAATTGCGCAGCTTCAGCTAACCATGCCGCGTGCTGTGTCACAGTTGTATCTTTTGCCCAGCTAAAGTTTGTCGGTATGCCAGAGAAACCTTCTGAAGACAGGTAACCAATCTCAGTGAAGCATACAGGGCGCGAGCCACCAAATGCGTTGTAATACATATTCAACGTCGCGCCAAAGTACCAGCTATAGTGACCAGCGCCACCATCAGCAGGATGACCTGTGGTCTGGCTTGGTGCAACCGCGCCTGCATTGTGGTGAACACCAATACAGTCCATATAGTTTGCACCACCAGCTGCGGCGACACCTGCCATGTAGCGATCATCTGCCCATGCGTTATTGCCGTTGTCAAAACCTGTTGGGGCGGGTGCACCGCCAACAACTAGAACACTGGAGTTAACAGACTTAATCTTTTCGTATGCTGGTTTAAGCATTTGAGTGACATATTGATTTGGATCAATCTGACCTGCAGGCCATTCAAAGTCAATATTCATTTCATTCCAAACTTCAATTGCATCGGGGCCTAGAGCAGCAACTTCACCAAGGAATGTAATGTATTCAGTGAAGTTAATGCTTGTTGGGTATGTGTCGCCGCCGGGCATGCTGAGCAAAATTTTGAAGCCATTATTGCGAGCCGCACTAATCTTGCCTTCTACATCACTACCACGACCACCTGGGCTCCATTTATGCTGAATTTTTACCCATTTCATACCAGCTGTTTTCATTGCACTTGGATTTGCTAAGGTGTGTGTTTGACCACCTAATTCAAAGTCGCCAACGTAGCCAGATGGGGCTGCTACTACCACAGCAGCAGGCTCTGGCGTGGCCGTGGGAGCAGCTGGTTCTGCGGCTACTTCAGGCACGCTTGTAGGCTGCACAGGTGCAGGTGTATTTGTTGGCGCAGGCGTGTTTGTTGGAACAGGCGTGTACCAAGGACCCACGGGGAGCGGTGTATTTGTCGGCCAAGGAATTTTTGTCGGCCATGGCGTTTTTGTTGGAAATGGTGTGTTCGTTGGCGCTGGTGTGTTCGTTGGCGCTGGTGTGTTCGTCGGCAGGATAGGTGCTGGTGTTGGTGGCACGACTTCGGCAACCTGAACGGGCGCTGCTGCTTGAACAGGTGCTACTTGTGCACCCGATGGGTTTGAATTGGCAACGGTTACGTTGATTGTTTTTGTTGCGGCTCTGTTGAATTCAGAATTGAAATTCAATAATTGCGCAAATAACCAGCCACGTCGTTGGTCTGTATATAGTTCAACTTGATACCATTGCCCTGTGCCGTCTGTACCAAGAATGTTGACTGGTGAGCCGCCATCAACAATGTCAATGACCGTGTAGTTTAAACTTGGACCAGTGCGGAAGTTAGCGGCAATATTCGTTGTCGCATCAGCATCTTCATAGACTGTGCCAATTGGCAAAGCGCTAGCAGCGGGCTGTTGGGCAACAACGGCCACTGGTTCTGCAACTGCTTCAGCTTGTGGCGCAGCTTCATCCGCTTGAGGCACGGCTGCGGCAACTTGTGTGTCGCCCACTTGGAAGTTCATTGTGCTGAGACGCGCAACTGAGCTGCCAATGGCGAAGTCAGCGTTAACTGTATAGTCGCCTGCGACATCGCTGGTTGTGAAGTTATAGGTTAGCGCGTCACCTGTAGAGGTGCTGATAACGCCCCCGTTAGCATCGGTTACTGTCCAAACGACGGCCGCGCCTTGTGGCTGTGGCGCATCGCTTTGACCTAAATAGTATTGGGTGGCGGCAACAAAGCCGTTGCCGTCTGTGTTACCGAGACCGCGAACGGCCGATCCACGCAAGTTATGATTTTTTGCTAAACGCATGCGATTTGCGAGCGCAGCTTCATTGCTTAACCAAACGGTGTGAATCTGACCACCTTGGTCGTAGCTATATTTATAATGTTGGGTTGTTGGATCCCATTCAAAGCCAGATGTGTTGCCTGAAAGACCGACATCAACTGTTGCGGCGGTAGCGAATTGATTGCCACCAGCGGAAGCTGTGATTGCGCCGAAGTTTTCTAAAGCGAAAGCGGCTGGCAATTCGTATTCAGCAGAACCGATGCTATCAACAGCGTTTGCGGTGATGAACAAGGTTAATTTGTCGCAACTTACTTGGCGAGTTGCCCATTGAATTAGGCCATCAGCGACGCCACCATCAGCGTACATGGTTGGGTTAATTGGGGCGTTTAGGTAAACAACATCTGCGAGTTGACCAATGGCTTGCCAATCTTGACCCGCCGCATCCCATTTGCCGCCTGCAGCTATGTTTGGCGCATCAAGGGTTACGATGAGCTTCTTGCCTTGGTTGTGAAGGCTGGCTGCGAGGTTGGCGATAAAGGTTGTGTATGCGTCCTGCTGGTTTGGATTCACACCTTGATAGTCTATGTTGACGCCAGCAAAACCTGCGGCCGCACGACTTGTCAATTCAGAGATGTGTAGCGTTTGTGCATTGGCGTTGCTGAGGAAGGCGATTAATGACGCTTGGTCAATAATTGCGCCACGGTTTGTTGTGTAGAGGTATTGGCTATAGCCGCCTTGTGGCATGGCTGCGAGTGAGCCGATTACTTCACCCGTTGGGGTAAGGTTTAGTGTGCCGACCATGATTTCTGTTAGTTGAGGCAACACTGTTGGTGCGAGTACGTCGACGGGAGAGATTTGTGTGCCGACTGAGGCTAGACCAGAGGAGCCGAGCTGCATTAGCGCGAGACCCTGTGGTAGGGCGGTAACGGCCGATTTCAATATACCGTTCTCAACGTCACTGGGCACAAACTGCCATGACTGTCCGTTCCACCCATAAAGGTCAACGGATGAGGCATTGCCAGACACAGGCACTGAAATAGAGCCGATTGGCGCAGTGCCGTCGTAGCCTACGGTGTAGAAGTTTCCGAGCGGGGTTGCGTTCTTAGGAAAGACGGCCGCTGCGTTGCCCCAAACACCGCTGCTGTCAGCGACGAGCGCGTCTTGACCAACTGCGGCTAGATTTACTTGACGAGACCCATCAAGCAAAGAGACTGCTGTGCCATCTGATAAAGAGGTGGTTGCAGCTGCGCCGTTTAGGTTGCTGGTGCTAACGGCCGTTTGCGTGCCCGCCTCATCACCACCAAACCCAAGGCGTTGTCCCAAAGAAATTGGGGGAAGGAATAATGCCAGTGTTAATAATCCAAATACAAATAAAAGACCAAGAAGCGGAATAAGACCAAGCCCTTTTGGCTTAGTTACTTTTGCCGCAGTACGGCTACCTGAGATTGACAAATCATCAATCACTTCTTCTACTTTCGCTTCGCCACTTAAAATGCGCTCGCGTGCTTCGTCTACTGAACCTTTTTTACTCATAAATTTACTCCATTCAAATGGATGCTAGCCTTCATTTTTTTGCTAGCGGATTGTTTACGACAATTGTCGTTGTTACGGTTACTTTTTTATTGGAAAAACGACTAATTATTCAGCCACGTTCCCACGATTTCTAATGTAAGAGAATCGCATTCTAGCAAAAAGAAAATACACCTGCCAAAGCATGCACGCGCGTCTCATAAAACAATAACCAAACATGTGCAAAATATAGGCGTTTATGAATGACGGATGAATAAAACAAAAAAAGCTACTCATAAGAGTAACTTTTCTTGATTAATTCTAAGGAATTTAGGTCGTTTTTAGATGCCGTATACGAGCGTATCAGGATGCCAATCTTTCCAGCCAAACCAGAACGTTGTTGTACTTTTGAATCGCTCAAGCTGATTACCAACCAATTTGCCAGCAATTGCTTCACCTGTGACAGAATGCCACGTCGAGCCAGTTTCAGCGTCAGTTAAGGTGCTATCGCCATTATCGCTAAACGTCAGCGTTTGCCCATTTAGGGTGCGGTTAAACACAACGCCGTTGGTTTCGCTTTCGCTAAATGTGATCAACAAAGACTGGTCGGCAACGGTGTCATTGACTACGCGCTCGCCGCTTAATACTTCAAACGGATACGCAATGTTGGTATCGGCCGTTACTTCCACGCCAATCACAAACTGCTTCGTGCTAAGACGACTATCGTTAATCGTTTCGCCAATTACGCCTGCATCACCACTGGTGTAGTAACGCTCATACGTATCGCGACTGCTCGTACGAAAACCTTTATCCAAGGCAACCGTATTAGGATTGAGTGCTTTCCACTCTTCCCACGGCATCATCCACGACGGTAAAAATTCTAGCTTCGTACCGACTAATTCACCTTCAACTGCTTCCCCAAGTAGCTGACTCCAATATGAGTCCGTGTTGCGGTCATACATGACCAACACATTACGGATTAATTTTCCTGACACACCAAACGAATTCTCTTGACCATTGATTTCTCGGGAATACACGATTCCCGTAAAGCAAAGTGGTCACCACGTCACGGAGATTTTTGTATCTCCGACGGTGTCATTAACAATTTCGTGGCCGCTCAAAAATGGAATTGAGTAAGCGCGCGCCTCACCGTTAAAGCTTACGCCCATAACGAGTTCATCTGGCGCGTACGTTTTGTCTGCTTCTTCGATAGACAAAAATGTTGGGTCATCAATGGCAGGAATAGCGTCTTTTGGCAGCAGACTGACTATTTCAAATCCATCATATTTGCTTTCAGGAATACGGGTTGGTTCAACGTCTGGCTGGGCTTCAACAACGGCCTCAGGTTCTTCGGTTGAGTCGACAACGACGGCGGCGGTTGCGGGAATGGCCGTTGGTGAATCGGCCGTTTCTGCCACCACTTCTGTTTCAGTCTCTATTACCGCCGCGCTTTGACAAGCCGCAAGCAACAGAAGATTAAACAGCAGAAGGTATAGAATTTTTTTCATACGCTTTCTTCCTTGTTAAGTTAAGTTATGAATTAGTTAGATGAGGTGTTGCGTTCTTTTGTTACCGTTCACTTAAGTATAGAGAGAATTATCGGCCGTTCTGTAAGCCAACGCCCCAAAACCATTATAAATATTACAGATGCATATAATATGCTTGACCTTAGTTCATTGATTATTGTAAACTGAAACACATACATTAAAATCTCACTCTTAGGATAGGAGCAACATGAACCCATCAGACATCTTTGACAACATGCCCAAACGTTTTAACGCTGAAAAAGCTGGCGATTTAGACGCGACAGTTGGCTTTAATCTCTCTGGCGATAACGGTGGCGAATGGCACATTATCATCGGTAATGGCGAACTCGCTGTTCATGAAGGCCCCGCAGAAAGTACAGATGCAACCATTAATATGGACGGTAGCGACTATGTGGCAATGACCACGGGCGAAGCTAATCCTGTGACCCTATTTATGACGGGCAAAGTCAAAGTCAAAGGTGACTTAGGCATCGTTATGAAAATGCAGACTCTTTTTGAATCTGAGTCATAACCAACTACGAATAAACTAAAAAGCCCTGACTTGCAACCAAGTCGGGGCTTTTTTTATAGCTTTAGAAGCAGTCACCATTTTCTAATTATGTTCGGGTTCTCGACTCACGCGATAGCGATATCGCGACTACGACAAAGGAACACTTCTCCCATAAAGGTCAGTCGCGACCGACCCAAAAATCTGCCCAATTCAACAACAAGCTTTAAGTATAGAAAAAACGGCGGCTGAGCTTGTCGAAGCCTGAGTTTTTTCGACGATTCCAAAACCCCTGCCCCTATTTCCCTCGCGCCAACTGCGCATACTCCGACGTAATCGCCTCATCTTGCGACACCCCAAGCACACTCAAAATCTCCCCAATTGCCGACGCCTTTGTCTCCGCATCACGCTTCGACCACGTGCGTGATTTAATCTCCAAAAATTGACCCTCCATCACAGGCTTAATGACTTCATCCAAATTGATAGCAAAATCCATTTCTTGAAAGCCAATGCGCCAGCGACGGCGGAGCTTGTGTACTTCAATTTCTTCTTCTGGCTCAAAATATTCACGATAAAAGCGCAGACTCTGTCCCGCAGGGGCAAGGAAGCGTGAGCGCGACAAAATGACCGCATTTGGATACTCATCCCAATGCTGTTCGCCCAACAGCGTAAGCCGTGCGCGCGCTTGGTATACCTCACCATCTGCACTCAAATATTCATCTTCCCGATAGCGCAAAATTGTGCCGTGCGGGTCTGTGCCGTCAAAGACAAAATAGTTGTCATACTGTTTATAACGATTCACTTTGTTGACGCTAAATGTGTCGCGTTCCAGCAGCAACGCAATGCGGTCAGACTCTTCGGCAGAGATGGGGATTTTAATTTGGATTTCGAATCCTTCTTGTCGTTCCAGACCTGCAACGGAAAGGAGTTTATTGTATGGGCTAGATTCGCGTTCGATGACAAAGGCGTCGATGGCGGCGGCGACTTCGGCGGCTTGGGCTTTAACGCTGGTTTCATCTATGGTAAGGAGGTCGCGGTTGCGCATGAGAAAACGGCCGTTACACAACACATCCAACACATCCGTACTCTTCGCCGCATAAATCAACTGCGAATACACAGCCTCAGGCTTGTTCGCAAACTTCGGCGAATTATGCAACCCATCCATCTCCACAATACAAATATCAGCCCGCTTACCCACCTCCAAAC
>JAYJMJ010261381.1:6366-36268 GCA_036873875.1 Laminaria ephemera | reverse complement strand
GGATTCCATCACGGGCATTGCCGCGGGACTCAGACAGATTCTCGCTCTTACTCATGATGAACGGCAACAACACGGAAAACGTGGTCGACAATGGGTTCGAGACAATTGCACCTGGACTGCGATTGGCCAACAGTTGGAAGACATGTATCAGTCAATGGTCAAAACGTAATGGCATCTATACGTCGACAATTCGAAAACATTCTCGTTACAGGAGCCGGCGGCTTTATCGGTTCTCGTCTGGTCTCGTTTTTGAAGTCCGAAACGAAAGCCAAAGTTAGACCAGTGCTTCGCTCAACATGCGATCTTTCTGACGCAGACGCCGTCTCGAAAATGCTTTTGGACTATTCCCCGGATTGCATTTTCCATCTAGCAGCCGTAGGCGTGTCCCATGCGCGTGCCAACGATTCGTCCGTCGTTGATGAGAACCTGACTATGTTTCAAAATTTAGCTCAAGAATGCGCGACGAAAACAACAATAATTGTTGCTGGCTCCATGGCGGAGTATGGCGGCGAAGGCAGATTTCGCGAGTCAGATCCCTGTCAACCAGAAACCGAATACGGTAAAGCAAAGTTGGAAGTGACAAAGCGGGCAAGTCAAATCTCGAAATCGAATCTCCCTCCACCTCAAGAATCCCTCGCAATGAAGCTTCATATCCCCGCTTGCCGTCAGCTGACTTGATGGTTGCTGATCCAGCCAGCTTTCCTTCAGCATCCAATTTCAAATCAATCGATTTGATTTCCGCATTTTCCCACATCAATGGCTCGCCGCGAGTGTTGTCGATCAAGTGAAATCTCGCGATCCGCTGCGCTAGCGATTTAGGGATAACTCCTTCTAGCAACTCCGCCTTTTCTTCTTTGAGAATCCAAAGATTGTCACGAGCAATCGAGCGTTGAAAAATGGCGAGATACTGGTCGTCCGTCTTCTCGTAACCGCTGAGCACTTTGCTATTCACTTGCACAACAACGGCACCGCCAGGAATTGATCGATCCAGCCCTGCATCCACCGTCCCTGCAACCAGCGAATCAGTCGACACATTGCTGTCAAATTCCCGAAGCACTTTTTTCATGATCGCTTTGATGGGGCCAACATGACGATTGTTGTTGTAGCCCAGCAGTTTTCCCGACGCGTCGCACACATAAAGACCTTGTGTCGTATGGTCCATGTCATTCCTCGGCCCCTGCTTGGCAATCGACTGATAAAATTCGCCTTCAGCGTCTTTTTGCCGACGGGTGTACCATTGATCAATCGCGACTGGAACGAACTCAGCCTTCAACATCTCTACGATTTCTGCATCAGAGAATTTCGACTCACGGTCGAGCACTCCGTTGTTTCAGGTACAACCTAAAGGATGGCCATCCATCGACCAAATAAAGATTGGTTTGCCGTCTCGCACTGCCAGATTTTGCGCTTTGATCAGCGATGTCTCCCACGGGATCGTTTTCCACGCGGCATCAGGAGGAACAAGTTCAGCGTGCAATTGCTGAAATTCGTCTTGAGACATGTCTTGGGACAGCAAAGATGCCACAGAAAACCACAAACAATTCATCATCAAAACGGGAACGAGGGCTCTAATTGAGAAACGCATTCTTCCACCCATGAGCGAATTGGAATTTTTTGTCGAATCAGACGTCAACCTAAGACAACCTTATTCTACGTGTAGGGTCACCGCGATCGAAATGAATCGACGACTTCTAGCGGAATCTTTTTCAGGCTGCCTGTCGCAAAATCGACAAACACCCAATTCGTTTCCGCCTCGGCAAGTCGACGACCATCGGAACTTCTCACGATATGGTATTTCCGAATCGAAGACACCTTCTCCATCCCTGCCACCCAAGTTTTCACGATCACCTTATCGTCAACCAAAGCCGGGATTCGATACTTGATCGAATGCGATCGAACGATAAAACCGCGTCCGATTTCTTGGTATCGCGATGACGGCCAGCCGACATGCTTTGAATGAGCTGTCGCGGCCTTTAAAGTCCAACGCAAATACTGCAGATTATTCGCGTGCCCCATTTCATCGATGTCAGTCTCCACAACGGTGTAAGGATACTCAAAGACATCGCTGAGCGGTTCTTGTGTTGGAGTCACTTCATCCAAGTTTTTCATCTGCACTGATTAACCTAATACCCAAATCGACTAATATTTAAGCAGTGCGAATTGTGGATAGTCTTTCAATCGCTCTGCCCCTGGCAAGAAGCTTAACTCAATCAAGAACGAGCAGCCAACAACAGTCGCTTCGCATTCTTCGATCATCTTGCAACAAGCCTCGACCGTTCCACCAGTGGCGAGCAAATCATCGACAACTAAAACATTCTGGCCAGGACTGACAGCGTCGACGTGCATCTCTAACGTGTCAGAGCCATATTCTAGCTCGTAACTGTACGATCGTTTTTCAAAAGGCAATTTGCCAGGCTTACGAATTGGAATCATGCCGATTCCCATTTTCAACGCCAAGGGAGCCGCAAACAAAAAGCCTCTCGCCTCGGCTGCTGCGATCACATCAATTTCGAGATGCGCAACTTGTTCGGCCATCTGATCAATACAAGCCTGAAACGCTTCACAGTTGGCCAACAGCGGAGTGATATCTTTGAACGTGATTCCTGG
Source organism: Laminaria ephemera (assembly GCA_036873875.1). NCBI lineage: Eukaryota > Phaeophyceae > Laminariales > Laminariaceae > Laminaria > Laminaria ephemera. The sequence goes on along the minus strand of JAYJMJ010261381.1, from coordinate 33,661 downwards.
CTTTGGAAAATCAGGAACATCTCGAATGAAGTCGCCAATATTGGGAGTCTGTGTTTCCGACATCGATTTACCTAGCGTTCGTTACTATTACGCGAAAACCCAATTCTAACGCCTGCAGACGTTATCAAAAAGGTCCTGAAGAACATTGATCTCACAACCGACGGAGGATCCTACATTGAAAAACGAGTGCTTTCCCGCAGCAAAGCTAGAAAAGGAATTGTCTTGCCAAAACGAAGGCGAGAATCGCGATGCCAACGGCATAAATCGATAGCGTACCAATGGCGATTCGCCTCATCGGCTGCTCGCCTTTCCGCATCACAAAAATCAGAGATGAGATCGCAAACACCAACTCAACGGCCGCAAAGATGAATCCAAAATGTTCTGGATCCCAGTAGGAAACTGGACTCTCAAATCGCCAATTGCTCAAAGGCAAGAAGTGTCGATGTCCGTCGTCATGGTGAACCGGCAAGTCACAAAGCATGTGCAACCCCGCGCTGGCAACGAGTAATTGGCCCCAACGAATCTTAAGCCATCTAAAAATGACAAAAAGCAAAATTGCGATTGGAATCGAATTGAAGACATCAAAAAAGTATTGCCAGTGTTCCTCAAAATACAACGTCCCCCAAATATCTTTCTCGGAGCTGCCAATCGCTTTCTGGTACCCGTAAAAAAAGAACATCGAAATGTCTGGAAGGACGGCTCCAAATGCGACAGCGGACGCATCGACCCAGCGAGTCTCTTTTGGCCACGCAAGCAGGCTTGCAGCTAGATGAGCGGGAGTGTTCATGCTTGAATCAGAACATTGTTATTGAGAAAGATCAAAGGGAGATCTGCTTTCGTTAGCTGAACAACCAATTGGGGCTCCGGACACGTTAGTGATTGGACAACATTTGTGACTGGGCAACGTTTTTGATTGGGCAACGTTTGTCGTTGGGCAACATTTGTCGTTGGGCAACATTTGTCGTTGGTGCGAGAAGTGCGAGTTTCTTTTGTTGTAAAGTGAGACATTCACACCCTCCCTATGAGAGGGTCGGGAGCGCAGCGACCGGGGAGGGTCGTGACTGGGACGAGCAATTTAGCCTGACTAAGCAACAGCGACCTCTCACGATCGAAATTGTCGTCAAAAGCAAAGGCGTGACGGCGTAAACCAGAGCAACGAATGTTTCTGAGAAGTAACCCCATCGAACCGAGCCCTCACCGCGCCGGCCTTCCCAGCGGGAGAACGAGTTACCAAGAAAGTGCGCCTGCCAACTCAGCAAATCCCTACTCTCGGACTCTTATCGCGCACCAGACAAACAAACAAAACTACTTCGAGCTTCGCAAAACTTCTTTTGACCTTGGATCGAGCAACTGATACTCTCTCATTTTCCAAGTCCCATCGCTCTGCTCCTGCATATCGAGCACGACCTGCAATGTAAACGGATTGGGATACTTGTTGACTTTCCCAAACACAGCGAAATCAGCAATCGCTGTCGCAGGTGACGCGTCTGAGTTAACTTCGATTTTATTGAACCCAATGATATTGCATTGCTCGCAAACGACACCACTCAGCAGTCCATTGGCAGCCTTTTTGGTTTCTTCATCCATGATATAGCTGAGTGTTTTCTGAAACTCATTGTCTCGAACGGTTTGCTCGATATCGTAAAGTGCTTCGGTGACTTGTTCTTTGTCAGTAACAATCAGAAACTCAATGACCAGCGTAAACACACATAGCGAAGCGCAAGCGAGCGCCCCATAAAGCATGAGTTTTTCACGAGAGTAGGCCGCCAGTCCCAATAGGCAAACAACCAGAAAAAATCCAGTGGCGACAGGAAACGTAGGGTCTTCAGTGAACCATGAAAACATCGGCAATCCAATTGCTGTTTAAGATGCAGATTGTAAAAGTCGCTGGAAGAGGATTGGAAGTCGAGGTCATTCAACAGGACAATGAGAACGGCTTGATTCGAAAACTAAAAGAGTCCTCCAAATACAAGCGACTTTCTCTCGCGTCCTGTTTCGTCTACATCTCATTGTACCAAGAAAACCAGTCTATAAAAACTCGCGAGTTTTCTAACGGATTCCATTTCATCATCGCTCAATGATTCAACCCGTTAAGGGTTAAAACTATTTCCATGTGAACCAGCGCCAACGAGACACACTCCATCACGTCCCGATGTAACGCCGCTCTCTTAGGGAATCAGTCGCTCACTGCCAATCGACTGACCGTTCCAGTTTTTCGAGAGAGTGCCGAAAATGGTGGTGACCGCGATGCGTTGGGTTAGAATGAATCGGCTTTGAATGAATCCAAAGCGAAACGGCATTCCTTGCGATTGATTTCAGCGAACTACACCTTTTCTTGAGCAAACACCGATGCGCAATTTCTCTTGCACTGTTTTGATGCTCCTATGCGTCTTCATTCAAGTAGATGCTTATGGTCAGAGCCCCGGGTTTCAGCCTGGCAATTTAGTTGTTACCTCTGGCGACAAAATCAAAGAGTTCACACTTGCTGGACAACAAGTCAGTGAAATCACGGTCCCGAACCAGGAGCTTCGCTCGGGCGCTCGTGATTTCGCAATTGCACCCGATGGAAAAGTCCATGTGTTCAACGGCACGTTTACGCCGAGTCTTTCAACTTGGGATCAAGGCACAAGCACTTGGCAACATCATAAGTACGACGACTGGTTTATCGTTAACAACGGCACCTACGGCGGAGTTGCGGTTAGTGGAGAAACCGTATATCTGACTGACATGACGTCGAGTGGCCCGGGCATCGTCGCATTCGACAAAACGTCTGAGACCTTTTCCAAATTCTCAGACGTTGGCACGATCGACTTGAATCTTGGACTCGACGGTTTGCTCTACGCGATGAATCAGTATGGAAGGTCTGTTGAAGTCTACGATCCTCGAGACCATTCGTTTGTTCGCAGTTTTTTTCTGACCAAAGAATACAGAGATAATCGTGCCGTTGCAGTTGATCGATCATCCAATATTTATGTGGCTGATTGGAGTGGCCGAGTTCGGATGTTCGATCCAGCTGGAGTGCTCCTAGCTGAAATCAGTCTTGGGCAAAGCCTGTACGATGTTGACGTCGATGGTGCAGGCAACGTTATTGCCAGTGATCGGAATGGCGACGTGCACATGATCACACCCGGTTTGGAAAGTAGCACTAAGTTCAACGCCAACTTTAGGGGAGGCTTTGTAGAATTCGCCGCCCCGCAAACCCCAAACGAGCCGCGAATCGATTTCTATGGCACTCCTGAAGACGATACCGTCATCGTGGATTTGAACTTGGGACAGATCACGATCAACGGCATGATATCGGAGTTACCATTGATGCAAGAGGTGATTCAATTTTTCGGAAGCAGTGGAAACGATACGGTCGTTTGCTATGGCGGCTCAGCGAATTCCGAGCTGGCTGTTTTTGAATCAGGAAGTCTGAAAGTTTTAGGAGAAACGAATACCTTTATCGCCTCGCAATCGGAACACCTTGAGTTCGTTGCAACAGATGTGACTGACGTTGCAATCATGCTTGGCACTCCCGATGCAGACCTGGTGTTTGCGACACCAACCAAAACGACTGTGGAGTCCAATTTGATAACTCACGTCGCTGAAGTTGAAACTGTTTATGTCTTTGGTTCCGATCCCCAAGACAAAGCGAGTTACCGTGGGACTGTACAATCAGATCAGCTACGGTGTTCGTTGGATAAATTGAGAGTCCGGGCGATCAGCGGGGATTCACTTGTTGTAATGCAAGGCTTTGAGAACTTTTCTGCCAATGGCCTGTCTGGCGAGTTGGACGATGTTGTGATTGTCGATACGCCTCAAGTTGATTATTTGTATTCTGGGGCTGCTTTCACCAGAATCTTCAACGCGGATTACGACTACTCGTTTGGAAACTGCGGTGACATCTTTGTTTGGTCAGATAACCCCGGCAGCGATCGGGCGAATTTCCAAGCCACACCTGGATCGCAATTCCAAGAAGGAAGCAGTTGGAGCCAACAAAGTGGTGAAGGATTCAGAACTTCGGTCTTCAATTTCAATCGCGTCGATTTGTTGGATGAATAGGGCTTCGCATTGATGCCCGTATTCGGTTTTCTACCTGCCCTCACAGTTCCTCTATGACGGAGGGACCTTAGACCAGACTACTCCTCTTTCGAGTCGACTTCGACAAGCAAGTGCACTGCTGGTTCATCAAAGACTTCAACTTCCAGCGGCGTCGTCCGATAGTTTCCATATTTATTATCAACTTCATGACCATGATGATGTCGAATTCGGATTTTTCTTGGTCCGCCGATGACCTGCATAATTAAGACTTGGTGAAACCCGACAACGGTTCCGTCACGACTACCAGCTTTTAATTCAAACGAGCCGTCTTTGGCAATATCGCTTGTCGCAATCACTGGCGGATTGGTCTTGGAACGAAACTCAATCGTCCCAAACTCAGCTGGCGTGTCGTCTTTCTTGAAGACGACCTTACCGGACACACGCACAATCTTGGGACCAGGATCTCCACAGCCGCAAGCCAGAGCAATGACGATCAAAGGAAATAGAAAGTAGTAACCGCGGACTGAATGTCGATCGCTGGTATTCATGCTAGGAAAACTATTCATTGGATGGAGACTACGTTTCCATCGGCTCGATGGCAGATATCGGCGAGTACAATACTATCGATAGAATTGTCTACTGGTCGAACGCTTCCGTCAGCAAACGCGAAATTGCAATTGCCAGGATGTGCACTGCCAAACCCAAAAATATCTCCCGCGTCCTGATTGGTCGTTCGGATAGGAACTCCGGGGCCACCAATTCTTGAGTGAGCCGCCAGCTCTTCTCCATTGAAGATTGGGCCATTAAACGGCACCGTGTTTATCTGACCGGTCGGAATATGCAATTCACCAGCCAAAAATGTATTACTCGAACCATCGGTGATTGCCGACATCGAAATTCGATCCAACCAGTTCCCAGTGGTTCTTCCTAGCGTATCGCATTCGCCACGCGCGGAAATGATAACTCCGGTTCCATTCCCTGGCCAATAGTAGTCTGTTTCGTCACCTGAAAAACCAGGTGAAGTGTCTCCATGATTACCAGCGTAATCTCCAACGGCACCGCCAACGACGGTCAGGGTCGTAGACCCTCAGCCTCAGCCTCCGCCGCCGAATGTGATTTGGGTGCTTGGTGCGTTAGCATCAGAAGCCGTGTGCCTTGAAGCACAAAGAAACGTGCCAACCGGTGTAGAAACCGCATCTTCGACTTGCATTTCGTAGCCGATAGACAAGTCCCATTGGGAATAGAGGTTATTCTGTTCCACAAATGGCAAGATCCGAACGAACCAAGAATCTGGCCCAGCACAGGATGTCGTTGCGTCAGGTGGGTCGCATGTCCGTGAAGGCGGAAACGCGCTGCGTGAGTCGTGGAACATTTGCGTTGCCAATGCGACTTGTCGCAAGTTGTTAAGGCAATCTGTTCTTCTGGCAGCCTCGCGTACTTGCTGAACAGCAGGCAAAAGCATCGCAACCAAGATTCCGATGATTGCGATTACTACCAGCAGTTCAACGAGCGTGAAGCCAACTCTTTTTTTGTGAAAATTCATGATCTCAAAGCAGTAGGTACCGATTGGATGTTTACTGGCCTAATAGTTTAGCCGCGCAATTGGCGTTGGCCAAACGTTATTTCAAAATCACGCGTTTCGAATCGTATTTATATTAACTAAACCAAAAAACCAGAATGGGAAAGCCATCCCCTACCGCTGGTGAAATTGGAACGTTCACAGAATATTAAGATTAAGACACCTTAACACTGAGTCACGCTTCAAACCTGTCCCCATCGATCCCAATCTATCCATGGGGCTGAAAATTATAGCGATTTAGCTAGGTTCTGACAGATAGTGATCTGCATCATGTCATTTGTAAACTCAATGAGCTTGCCGTTGTTGCAAGCAAACGGCTTTCTGTCTCCGTTTCTTGTCCTTGCCTATTGGCGAAAAGCGTCCACCAGCGGGCGCAACGAATAGTCCAAGAAATACCAAGCCACGGCCAATGGCACTACGGTCGTCAGCAAAACATAAATCACAGTCAAAATCGTTTTGGTGCTGCGACTGAATCGAGGGCTAAACCAAATTGCAGGAAGTCCAAGCGGACCAATCAAAGCGATGATGCCAATAACATACAAGCGATTATTCAAAATCGTCTTCATCGTGTTCGAAACTTGCTGGCTCGCGTCGTTGGACTCGGCAACTGCTTTTGTTGCTGGGTCTACTATCGTGACAACCGTAACGGGGACCAAACGAATTTCGTTGCATTGTGTTCCACAGTTTCTACAAAAGTTATCCACTGGAAACACATCGAGCCCGCACTGACCGCAAAAGCTGACAGGTGATTGCTGCGTCGAAGTTGCAATAAGCTCGTTCATGTTCGTTTACTGATTCCTTGTTTGCCGATTGGCGCAAGAATTTCGCCGACCGAACAATTTCGCCGGCCCGCAAACTAAAACGTCGCTCGCAATTGGATAGGAAAGGGTGTCTTTTTTTCAGCATATTGTGCAGAAACGGGCCTTTATCGCCGTAAAATCACTTTTCAGACACGAAGTCAAATAAACCTAGCTCATCTTGAACCATCTAATGATTGGCGCTGTCGGGCTGCAGACAACTCGTGCTGACTCCTTACCGAATGTTATTGGCGGCTCGTGGGTCAGCGTGTTGAAATCAAACACAAGACATTAACTTTGCAAACCGACAAGCGACAACGCAAAACGGAAATCACAGACCCATAAAAAAAGCGACGGGCAATATAATTGCACGTCGCTTCGAAGCTCTCGATCATTCCAAATACGAACGCTAAAAGCAATCGATCGGGAAGGATTTATGTCGAACTATTTCTTCATCAACATTGGGCCAGCGTAAACGGCGCCGTCGCCAAGCATTTCTTCGATTCGAAGAAGCTGATTGTACTTTGCCATGCGATCACTTCGTGATGCTGAACCCGTTTTGATTTGGCCAGTGCAAAGTCCAACAGCAAGATCAGCAATCGTTGAATCTTCTGTCTCACCACTACGATGGCTCGAAACGCTGGTGTAGTTGTTGCGATGAGCAAGCTGAATCGCTTGAATTGTTTCAGTCAGCGTACCGATCTGATTGACTTTGATCAAAATGCTGTTGGCAATACCTTCATCGATACCGCGTTGCAATCGAGTCGTGTTGGTCACAAACAAGTCATCACCAACAAGCTGGCAGGTGTCGCCGATCTTGTCAGTCAACATCTTCCAAGCGTCCCAATCGTCTTCACTGCAACCGTCTTCGATTGAACAGATCGGATAACGACCAGCCCAATCAGCAAGGAAGTCAACCATTCCGGCTGAGTCAATTTCCTTGCTATCGATTTTGTAAACGCCTTTGCTCTCGTCGTAAAACTCAGTCGCTGCAACATCGAGAGCAATTTGAACTTGCTCACCCGGCTTGTAACCAGCTTTCTCGATTGCAACCATGATCAATTCAAGTGCTTCGCCGTTACTGCCAAGGTCAGGTGCAAAACCACCTTCATCACCAACCGCTGTGTTCAAATTCTTGTCTTGAAGAACTTTTTTCAGATTGTGAAAGATCTCGCAACCGCAACGAAGCGCGTCGCTGAATCGTTCAAACCCAAGCGGCATCACCATGAACTCTTGAACGTCGACTGAGTTGTCAGCGTGCTCGCCACCGTTGATGATGTTCATCATCGGAGCAGGCATCAATGTCGCCGAAGCTCCACCGAGATACTTGAACAATGGAGTGTGGTTGAAGTTAGCTGCAGCTTTAGCCGTCGCCAAAGAAATACCAAGCAGCGCGTTGGCGCCGAGCGTTGACTTGTTGTCCGAACCATCGGCCTCAATCATCGTGCGGTCAACCAAGCCTTGATCGGTACCCGGAAGTCCGAGTAGTGCTTCAGTCAGAGGTCCGTTGATGTTTTCAACAGCCTTCAAAACACCTTTGCCCATGTAAACGTTCTTGTCGCCATCGCGCATTTCCCAAGCTTCGTGTGCACCGGTGCTGGCACCACTTGGGACTGCAGCTGTTCCGAACGAACCGTCGGCTAACGTGACGTCGACTTCGACGGTCGGGTTTCCTCGGCTGTCGAGAATCTGACGACCTTTAATGGCAACGATTGAGTCCATAGCTCTATTTCCGTGATCAAATTTATTGTTTAAAGCATGCTTTTTGAACGAACTGTTCTTCTAAGCAATCATTGTCCCCATTGTGCAGAATTTCGAAAGGGGGAATCGGCCAACGCGGCCACAGAATCAAACGGCAACCCATGTTGATTCATTAAAGCGAGTTTCGTTACCACTGAACGGAAGTAATGGTACACACAGAAAATCTACGACTCCATCAAGTACTCGCGCACTTCCGTTAGAACGAATCCCAACAAATTCTTACCGCGCCATTGGTTTGGATCTTGAGCCTTCGGGTTATGCTGCCCCAAACCAATCCCCCAAATACAATCGCGCCCAGCGGCTTCAACTAAGATCACCTTGGATTCAGAATTGCTGGCTGCTGGAACTTCTGATTCTGCCGACTCAGGTTTCGATGAGTCGAATTTGTAAATTTGGAGACTCTCTTTAACTTCACTCCCCTTCACGTCATAGCCTAGTTTTGTTTCAGCGACGGCGCCCAAAACAGGCTGGGTGTATTCTGCAGTCGACAAAAGAAAGTCTCTCATCTTTAAATTCTGAGAAAATTTGGCGACGTTCCCTCGTTTGACAATTTCAAACTTGTGTTCATCCCAAACGCCTGGCTCAAATCCCTGGACTTTCCGACCGAAAGCCTTGGCATCACGAGGCGAATTAGAATCCAGGATCTCTTGCAACATTTCGTCATCACCAAACAGACGAGCCTTCTCGGCCATCATCCAATGTTCGGCAGTTGGATACTGAACACCATCGATCTTGAAATCGCGCACAAACCATTGGCTGAAGCAAGATGCGTTGACTCCATTCTCCGGCGGTTTGTGACCGTAGAAAAGAAAGAACTCGAACCGCTCGCCGTTGTTCCAGCGTTCGCGAAGTTCAATAATGTTATTTGGCAGCTGCATATCTCATCTCCTCAACCAATCGTGTCATACCAACACTAAGGTTATCGCACAGACAACACTAAGTCAAGGATTATTCTGGCCCCTTTCATCAGGAATACTGACCTGTAATCAATAAGAGCGCACAGAAAAACCGATGCCTAAACGAATATGGCATCGGCTCTCGCTTGGATCAGTCGCACTTCCTTCACACTAAGACGGAAGTACAAATCGTCGAGATGACTACTTCTCTTCTGTATGAAACTCCGGCTTCTTGCCTTCGTAGGCTTCGTAGAACTCCAAGACGGCTTTCTTGAGTGCGTCAGCTGTAGCTGGATCAGCGTCTTGCTTACACTTCATCGCGGCCACAATGATACGATGGGCAGAAGCCAACTGACCTTGATAATCTTTATGATCAGCCTTAATCCGCTGAGCAAAGAAGTACTGTCCCATAACGTTCTGAATGTTCGTCGCATGGTCTTCCTTCGTTGTGACCCAACGAACATTTTGATTGATGGCCTTGCCAGTTAAAGCACCACCGCCAGAGATGCCGTCTGCAAACTCATTGATCTGAGCGATCGCTTTGGCAATTGTCTTCGTGTCTTCAAGCATGCCTTCAAATCGCATCTGATCTCCGTAAATACCACACGGAACTTGGCAGTGTGGAACCGGAGTCGAAACAACGGCAGGAGCTGAAGCGACGGCGGGAGTAGTTGGCTGGACCGTTGGTTCGTTGGCAAAGGTAAATGACATTGTCAACAAAGCGACGGCAACGGCAGCGAAAAAGCTTGAGCGGATCATATTGAGTCTCCAAAATTTGAAAGTCTGTTGGTTGAATAAGCGACCATCAATCTACCAAACTTCGGGCTTAACTTCATGTCCCTCAAATGTCAGGCAATACCAAGAGTGAGGATCCGTGCCAAAAATGCGGAGCAAGGCCCTCAATGCGTGAACGTTCGACCAATTCACGAAATTGTTTAATTTGATCGCGGATCCAATGCCTGGCGCTAACCCGATGCGAGCCCACTCGAATCATTCCCACAATTGACCGCTAAACCCAAAGCTGACCGAACGAATCGAAACTCGACAATCAAAATCGGCCGGATCGCATTCAAATCTATCAAGTCCACTGACAGAGATCGTCCACGAACTTCGCGGTGCCGTCTCTCAGCCAATCATCCAATTGAGCTTGTTCTTTCAACTGCTGACCACGTTGCAACGGAACGACCAAGAAATTGCAACCAACTTCGGCCAGCGCCGACATATCGCTCCAAAGTTTTTCAAATTGCGCCACCGGATAAACGTCTTCCTGACCGTTGCCCCAACGTTTCTTGACATCCTTGAGCGTAATATAAGTCGGCATTCGGTGGCTTAGCTGTCGCACCGCTTGCTCGACCTTGGTTTCATCACCAAGATCTTCACGCGTTAAACCAAACACTTCCAGCAGTTTGTTAATGTCAATCCAAGTTGTCATCGAGTTGTAATACGTCAACCGGAATTCGTCTTCCTCTCGGGGCATCGACAGGCCCTCGACCAAGCGAGGATGTCCATTGACTCTCGCCAATCCGCCACCACGATCTTCCAATCGTCGCTCGATCACTTCAAAACTCAAACATTTGTCCTGAGCAATGTGCAATCCCAACAAGTCCGCTCGCACGTTGGCGCCTAAAGTGTCAACGTTGTGCAACATTAAATACTCTAGTTGAGGCTGCTCCTTGAGCATCTCGTTGAGTGTTCCGTTACGAAGCATGTTTGGGATTTCGTACCAATGGCCAACCGGATGCAAACATTGCATTGGCGTATTGTCACGGTAGTCATTTCCTGACCCTGAATTCTGCGCCCAGCGAATCATGGCGGAGCGAAAACTGTCGCGAACCTTTTGTTGTTGTTCATCAAGAACTTGCTGGGGCATTTCTTCCCACGCAAACCGTAAGTCCCTAACCATTGGAATCATCTTCAAGCCCACGTAACGACCGGGAGAAAGAATAACCTTTCCTGGATAGCCGTAATTTCTTTCAGCATCAAGATGCTCTCTAATCGGATCGTGAGTCATGTACCCCGTTGTGATCACATGCGGAATGGAAGCCCCAGCTGCTTCGGCGACTTTTCGACTTTTGGCGAGATGCACTTCGAGAAAGCTTCGATGACGGCCCGCCATCTGGCAAAACGGATGCAAGCCTTTGACAACGCCAGCCCCCTCGGTCCACCGACTACCAACGCCCGCGGCCAAGGTAACCACTCCGACCTTACCTGCCGCGATGGCTTCTTCACCTAGCTTCAGACATTTCGCATCGACACTTGTTCGGCATTCAATGACATCGGAAGGCTTAACGTCCTCGATGGACGTATTGGCGGGCAAACGGTTTTGCGACAAACCAAACCGACCTGACTTGAGATCGGTTTGAATCTGCTCATGCAACTCGCGATCGAATCCCAGCCGGTTCAAGGATTCGTCAAGAGTTTCCGTTCTTGCGTCACTCGACTTTCGCCCCGGCAGAATACTCTCGATCAACTGTTGAAACGCGTTTGAATGACCAACATCACGATACTCGCTGCCTAGCTGTTCCAGCTCTCGCCGAGCCAGCGGTGAAAGCTCGTGCTGCTCTTGCTTTAGCCAATCGGGAACCAGCAAAGCATAATACTCGTCTGGCATTCGAGCCGTGCCGCACTGTTTGAGTTCACCCCAAGTCCCTCGGTCGTTGATTTCGAAATCGTAGACCACCGGCGACATTGCAAACGGCAGTCGTTTCTGCATCTTGGTCTTGGTTTCCAGCATGATCTTTTGCAACCAAACTTGTGCCTCTTTTTTAACGCTTGGATCAAAGATAAAGCCCATGCCGCCGCCAGCCATTCCGCCGAGCATCCAGAATCCCCAGAACTGCTCGCCCCATTTAGCTTCGCATTGCTCAACCAAAGAGTTGGTAAAGAGATTGGTGCACCAGGGGATGATTTTTTGTAGCGGACCGAAGAAATTACGATGTGTTGCCTTACCAATGGCCTTAATATCACCCGATTCCAATCCAGCAGTGATCTCACCCAGAATCTAAATCGCTTCCTGACGTGCTTCCCACTCCACAGGAGAACGCAGCAAATACTTCTCAGTCACCATCTCCAAAATTGGACCAACATTCTGCGCCATTCCACCGTGCACCAGCACAAGAGAATCCTGCAGCGCCTTCCGCGTAGCCTCCGAGACTTTCTCTTTTGAAAAGATTTCGTGTTGCGGCAACAAACGGCCACGACTGATTCCATATTCCGGATCGTTTTCGGTCGCCGCGGCTCCTTGAATCAACTTGATCCCCGGCCAAACACCACCCGAGTCTTGCCAACCACCGCCAGAACCACCGATCCACTCGCCGAGGATGGCTCGCGCGGCGATAATCCGTCGATCAGATTCTTCCAGTGCTCCGCTAAGAGAACTGACTTGGCCGGTCGCTCGCATGCACATTGAAATCAGCGAGCCCAGCAAATTCGTCGAGACCGCTAACCGGGAGCCTTTAGGAATGTCGTTGACTTTTGACACAACTTCCAGACCTAGACCTGGACCAATCAATTGCTCCAACAAACTCTCAATGCTTTTCCCGCACCCCTCCATTCCTGGAGGCACGATTCCAGCTGCGATGATCGCAGCCTTCAAAAGGCCAAGATAGTCACGAGCAAAATCAAACACTTCTGCGATCGTGGTGATCTCGGCGGATGCTTTTAAGTCAATGCTGACTAAGCGTAAGACGGGCTGATCGATGACTCGCAAGTAACATTCAATCGGTGGACTTGGATGATCGTCTCGGCCCATGACACCAAGATTGACTGAAGCGTTGATCACCTTCGCTCCGGTTGGAAAATCCATACCTAAGAAAAAGATGTCGCTCCAACCGCTGTGTGTAAAGTCCATACGGACCGCAGTTGTTTCCTTCAAGATTGGATACGAAACCGAATCCACATCCTGTTGCAACAGCTCCTTGCGAAAACGTAGCGGATGATCGACAGGATGCCCGGTCCGAAACATCCATTTGTTTCCACGCACTGTTCGAACGCTCTTGCGAACTTGATCGGCCAGCGTTTGGAAACCAAGATCGTGATAGGCTTTGGCCAGCGAGCTGGAAATCAATTCGCACGGCCCGTTTGATTCGAGAGTCGACAGCAGTGTATCAATGGCTTCGGTGAACCGCCGCCCCAGCAGATGCTGGTAGCTGCTAAATGGAATATGCCCTGAATTTGCAGATGTATAGAACCGCGGCAAATGGAATCGATGAATAGCTGATAGAAAGAATAACGCTCGTACACGATGGTACAGATTCTCGGTCTGTCGCCAAAACCGATCCAATGCCTGGCAGTGTTCCATCAGCGTTTCAAAATCGGCATCGGCGCAAATCAAATCCAACGATTGATTGCGTAGCTCATCAACATCCGAACAAATCACTTCGATCAAAGGGTTCTCAAACTCTGCGTCCGCAGGTTGATTGGTTGATCGCGAGTCTGTTCGCTGGTTGGAATTGCTTGAGGTATCAGAGGCCACTAACGAGCCTCCTTCGAAATAGCTTTTACGGAAACCAAGTCTAACAATTCCGTCAAAATATCATCACGATCTTTACCCGAAAGCGCCAACGCCAATTGGCTTTTCAACAGACCGTATTTGACACCGATGTTATATCGAGTCCCCTTAACATTCAGCGCTAGGTATCGTTCCTGTCGAGCAAGCCTTGCCAGTGCTGGAGAAAGCTGGATCGATTCGCCAGCAGGCGCACTTTCAATCATCTCACCAAGCACCGTCATGATGCTGGGCGTGAGAACGTGGATCCCGGAGAGACATAAGTAGTGACTCGAACGCAGGCCAGCGACAACCAGATCTTGCTCAGCCAACGTTGGTGTTGGTTTCTCAATCACCGTCGTGACTTGATAGAGGTCGTCACGATTACCTGTTGGGTTTGCACCAATGACACCAAAGTAAGGAAGCAAATTCTCACGTGTTTCCTGGACGGCTGACACGACACAAGATTCCTGGTTCGCTAAGTCAACAATTTGCTGAGCACAACCTTTGGCGTCTTGGCTAATGTAAACATGGTCACTCACAAGATGCAAGACCGGCTCAGCTCCTACAAACTCTGCGGCGCGGAAAAGTGCATCGCCATAACCACGTGGGTTGTCTTGCTCAACAAACGTCAGACGCGTCGCGTGTTCACCTGCCCCTTTTGCATAACTCTCTGCTTGACCGGGACAGATCACAACACAAATCTCCTCGGCCCCGGCGTCCACGGCTTCTTCAACAATTAGTTGCAACGCCGTTTTGGGCTGTCCCTGCTGGTCAACCAAGTTTTGCAACGGCAAAGACTTCTGGTCGGGCGCAGCGGCCGTAATGACGGCTCGACGAATACTCATGTCTGGCTTTCACACGATGGAACGAAACTCACTGGCTGTTCAGTTTAGTTAAGTCCATCGGTTTTATGAACGGCAATGCTGAAGATGTCTTGCAAAGTTGAACTGCAGCCCCGTCTCCAGGCACTATCCGGAGCACAGTTCCGACCTCGCCGAAGGTCAACAGAGGCTCACTTTTAAAATGTCGACCTCGTTAAAAATGCGAATATCGGTGTTTTTCTCAATTGATTGTCCGGACAGTTGACTTTTAATTGCAGTTCGTCAACCTATGGGCTCGCCTTGCCAACATGAATGCGATTCGTCGCAGAATTTACACCATCGACCCACAATTCAGAGCTCCTTCATGAACGCCATTAACCGCAACTCAGACCGCCTACTTTCTCTCAGCTGTGAGCAACTTGAAGAACGAATGATGCTTTCGACAGTCCAGATCATTGCCGCGGGCACAACAGGTGCCGAGCAAATCTCGCTAGAGATAGACGGCTCTGAAGTTCGCACCTGGAACAATCTTGGCAGCGGTGCTTACAACGACCAATTTGTCACTCGCTCATTTTCGACAACGGCAACAGTGACCGCCGACCAGTTGCGAATCAATTTCACCAACGATCTGTACGACGCGGCGAACAACATCGACCGAAATGTCAGGATCGATGCAATCTTGATTGATGGAGTCCGCTACGAAACTGAAGCCGCCAACGTATTTTCGACAGGCACTTACTTGCCGCAAGATGGAGTCGTTTCCGGAAATCGACAAAGCGAATTCCTTCACTCCGATGGCTATTTCCAATACGCTGGCGACGCAAGCTCAACGACCACCGACATCACTATCAACGCTCGTGGTGACGAAGGCAGCGAGTCGTTCGCGCTGCAGATCGATGGCCAAACGGTTCAAACATGGAACAACATCAGCGCGGACTTTTCATCCTACAACCACACAGCCAATGGAACTGTCACAGCAGATCAAGTCCGAGTCGTATTTTTAAACGATGTCTACGATCAAGCCACTGGCGTGGATCGCAACCTAATTGTTGATAACGTCGTGATTGGTGGCCAGCTATTTGAAACAGAGTCACCCGACGTCTATTCGACAGGAAACTGGCAGCAAGCTGATGGCATTGCTCCGGGATATCGCCAAGCTGACACGCTGCATGGCAATGGCTACTTTCAATACGCAGCCGGCGATTCCGCTTCACCAGGCGCCATCGGTCTGACCGTGAGTGAACTTTCGATCGACGAAAGCGCCGGCCAGGTCAACTTCATCGTCTTTCGAGCCGACGGAACTGATGGCGATGTATTCGTTGACTATCGAATCGAGTACGGAACGGCGGACAGCAACGACCTTCAATTCACCGAAGGACGACTGTTATTTGAGGACGGCATCACGGGCCAACAAGTCAGCACGACGATCACCAACGATAACATTGACGAAGGCGACGAGACATTCAGATTGACGCTACTCAATCCAGGCGGCGGGGCGACTCTCGGAGCGATCACTTCGCAGACAGTGACGATTCTCGATGACGATGATGAAGCAACCGCCGGAATCATCTTTAGCGACAGTTTTGAAGGAACCACGAACTGGACGACCAACGCGTTTGGAACCGACACCGCGACGACTGGATTTTGGCAAGCTGGTGCTCCGTCGGGCACAGTCAGTGGCAACACGACGGTACAAGTCGACTCTGGCCACACCGGATCCCGAGCACTGGTCACCGGGTTGGCTGCCGGCTCAGGGGTGGGAACCTACGATATCGACAACGGCTTCACTTCCGTTCTGTCACCAGAAATCGACATTCCAATCGGTGCTGAGACGGAACTGTCTTTTGAATACAGCCTCTCCTACTTGAACAGCGCAACAGGCGACGACTATTTCCAAGTCGCCATCGTTTCCGACGGCCAACAGGATATCGTTTTCACTGACCACGCGCACAATGCGAACCAATCGGCGGCCTGGTTGTTCAAAGAGATCGATCTTTCAGCTTACGCCGGACAGACTATCCAGATTCAGTTCGAAGCCGCTGATTTACAGAACGGAAGCATCATCGAAGCCGCTGTTGATGATGTCGTCGTCGAAGTGCTTCCAAATCTGCCCGGCACAATCAGCGTCGCGACAACAGGAGTCAACATTGATGAGTCTGCGGGTGTTGCGGTGGTAACACTCACTCGCAATTCGGGTCGCCTCGGAAGTGTTTCCGTCGACTACACGACAGCTTCTGGTACTGCTGGGAACGATGACTATCAATCTAGGTCAGGTCGGATCACGTTTGTCGACGGCCAAGACACAGCGACGGTTTCAATTCAGATTACAGATGACAATCTTCAGGAGTCATTGGAATCGTTTGAGTTTCGCATTTCCAATCCAACAGGTGGCGCAGTACTCGGCACGGACCGAATCGCCACCGTCACGATTGTTGACAACGACAACACAGTCGTCGATTACTTGCCAGACTTGACTCCGATCGCATCAACGCTTGGCGAGCGATTGAGCATCGACACCAACGAACAACCGGGGCGGAATTTGCTGCGATTCTCAACCGAGGTCGCCAACGCTGGCACTGGCCCACTAGAAATTTGGGGCGGCAGCACATCCGGCGATTCTCAGCAAGTGTTTCAGCGAATCTATCAAGAAGGTGGTGGATCCCGAGATATCTTGGCCGGCGAATTCGTCTACCATCCTGGACACGGTCATATTCACTTCGAAGCGTTTGCAACCTACGATCTGAAGCTTGTCAATCAAGCGGGAACCATCATCGCCAGTGGCGGAAAAACTAGTTTTTGCTTGATCAACATTCGCAATCCTTTGCCAGGCGTGACAGCGGACGCCAATGTCGTTCATGGACGTGGCGGAACGAGCTGTGGAAACGTACAAGGAATCAGCGCGGGCTACTCGGATGTCTATTCTGCATCGCTTGATGACCAGTGGATCGACATCACAAACGTGACCGACGGAACTTATTGGTTAGAAATCACTGCTGATCCAGACAACAACATCTTGGAGTCAAACGAGTCCAATAACGTTTCGCGAATCTCGGTAACGATCAGCAACGGCGAAGTGACCAGTGGGTAGAAAAGAAGCGGTTCGGCAACAAGAAGGTAACTTTGACTTAAGCTCTCTCACAGCTCTGCGCATTGATTGCGAAACTGCCTGATGAGCCGAGATTTCTTGCGATCGCCAAAGCGACCTGCGTCTAGCGCCCAATGACACTTACTTTGAAGACATTGTTCCTGCATACTAAGCCAGGCGCTAGCCGCGAGCGTTCCTGAGAGAACTTTCCCAATGATTTTACTTTTCGGCGGAAGGCCCGCGTCGACGGCTCACCAACCTAAAACAATTGCATTAGGCCATTGGCCAAACGGCTAGTGTTGACGGACATCAAGTATCAACCTTGGGCCGCTAACAGGTCTACATAAGCCGTCTTCACCAAGTCGGCTTCGTTGACTTTCAGTTTCTCCATCAGCAACTGAGCTTCAGCCTGACCGACGGATTCGTCTTCGCCATCTTTGAGAACGACCTCTAACTCTAAAAAGTCGCCAAGTTGATCGACTTGATCCAAGTGAATTCGCGTTCTCCCATCCAAGAAAAGCAACCGAGTCTTTCGTACAACTGCCTTTTCACCGTAGGCCAACCGCAACGCTTCACGGAGCTTTTCGGGATCTCCTGCTGGTGCAATTACGTATTCCGATGTCTTGGGCCCTTCTTGGTCAGGACGCGTATAGAAAATCAGTTCACCCGAACCGTCAGCAAACGTCCTCAGTTTCAATCGGCCACGTTCGCAATGAAAGAAGACGTCTTGTTGAATGAGTGTTTCCGATTCGCCATCGCAAATCTCTGTGGCTAACGCAATCTGAGTCTCGATATCGGCAAGGCGAGCCTTAATCTCTACGTTCCGTGGCATGTTGCTCTTTGTTGATTTTTGGAAAAATTAATTGGTAGCCGCAATAGATGAGGCAAATTGAAATCAGCTTGGCATTCATTCGCTATTGCGTCAGTGAAGAAAGAATAAGGCATGCTCACGGAAGCGTGAAGCATGGCGCTCAACGAAGAACTGCACTCACTGAAATTCGACACCGACAGAAGCATGGCAACCCAAACTCTCGCCAAGATACAAAGGCCCATTATCGCTTTGCAATCGCGGACTTCACTGCCGAGACAACTTCATCATTCGTCGGCCAACCCATTCGCAAAATCACCTTACTAAAAAAGTTACCCGTTCGCTTTGCGACTACCGCACCATCGACAATCACCTCGAATTGTCCACGATTACCAGAAATCAGACTGACTTCTTCTCCAGTCGCACTCTTTATTTCAGCAGCAAGACCTACTGCTTTGGGTTTGTAACTGCCTCAAGTCGGGCAATGACGAATTTCGATGGGCATATGAGATTCCTATTTCAATTTCTCAAAAGATACTGTTTTGGGTTCGAAGCCTGCGTTGATTTCTTGCCATAATTTTGCTGGAGCAACTATAATCGATTGTTCCGTCGGACACACCGATCTTACGATTCATTGATACGCTTAAACGGCTTCCACCATGCCTTCAGTTAACGGCACCCGACGTTCTGTCGACGCTCGCTCTATTTTCTTCATGATCGCCAACCTTTGCGTCGGACTTTGCTGTAGCGTCGCAATTTGTCAAGAGATTCCCAACCAAGATGCGGACTCTGCGAAAGTTAAACAAGCCAAGCCAACTCAATATTGGCCTGACGACGTAGCCTACGATGAAACCATCCCTACACCAAAACAGTTCTATGGATTTGATGTTGGATTTCGCCATCTCACACACGCGCAAGTTGCTGACTATGTCCGCCGACTAGCGGAAGTCTCTGACCGGATTTCGATTCAACAGTATGCCAAGACGCATGGTGGTCGACCGTTGTTGTTACTAACCGTGACTTCGACCGAAAATCGAAAACGCCTAAATAAGATCCGCAAAACTCACCGACAGTTAACCAAACCAGACGCCGCAGAAATCGATGCTGCGGAAATCGAATCATTACCTGCCATCATCAATATGGGGTATGGCGTTCACGGTGACGAACCAAGCGCGACCAACTGCTCACCGTTGGTGGCCTATTACTTAGCGGCCGCGCAAGGTGAAGAGGTCGAGAAATGGCTGAATGACTGCGTGATCTTGCTAGACCCTAGCCTCAACCCTGATGGCTTCAACCGTTTTGCAAACTGGGCCAATCGATATCGCGGCGCGGTTCCCAACCCGGACCCTAACCATGCCGAACATAACCAGATGTGGCCTCCAGGGCGGGTTAACTACTACTGGTTCGACCTTAACCGCGATTGGTTACCGCTAGTTCATCCTGAAAGTCGCGGTCGGATGAAGTGGTATCACTCGTGGAAACCAAACGTCGTGCTGGATTTCCATGAGATGGGTACAAATTCAACTTACTTCTTTCAGCCAGGAATTCCTGAGCGTACCAACCCAATGACTCCAGCAAAGAACCAACAGCTGACGCGGAAGTTCGCCAGCTACCACGCCAAGGCATTGGACCAGCGAGGCAGTCTGTACTTTACGCAGGAACGATTCGACGATTTTTACATGGGAAAGGGATCGACTTACCCTGACCTTCATGGATGTGTGGGGATTCTATTTGAACAAGCCGGATCACGTGGCGTCATGCAAAAAAACATGGACGGCATTTTGAAATTCACCGACACGATTGGCAACCAGTTCACAACGTCGCTGTCGAGCCTGCGTGCCACCAGTGCGATGCGTATGCAGTTGCTAAAGTACAAACAGAGCTTTTACAAGACATCGCTAAAGATGGCGTCAAAACAAAAGACGCAGTCCCATGTTTTCGTTTGCGAGCATAACCGAGCCAGACTCGAAGCCTTCGCTGAGACGCTCAAGCGACACGACATTCAAAGCTACTGGTTAAAAGACGATTTTGAATACGGCGACGACAAATTCGATGCCGAGTTTTCCTTAGTGGTGCCAACCCACCAACCAGAGTATCGATTCTTGCGTTCGTTACTGATGCGGAAGAAAGATTTTAAAGAGAACATCTTTTACGATGTATCGAGCTGGACGTTACCGCTTGCGTATGGTTTGACGCAATCGGATTTGAAGCAAACCATCGACGACGACTTGCTAGTTCCACATGGTATGGCAGCGGCGGCAACCGAGTCCGAAAACACAACATTCTCTGATGACGACCTGGGCTACGTCGTCGATTTCCGTAGCGATGCTGCTCAACATTTGCTGGGTAAACTTTTACAGGCCAACGTGAAAGTTCGCGCGGCAAAAAAACCGTTCACGATGCCAACTGAAGATGGAAATCTTCAATGTGGGTATGGAACACTTTTCATTCCGTTGCAGATTCAAAAAGGCCGGCGAACTGCGATCCAACGTATCTTATCGTCGGCAGTAAAACAGGGAGCAGTCGTCACACCCGTCCTCGGTGGCCTGAGTGAAGCGGGGCCAGACCTTGGCAGTCCTTCGTTTGCAGTTTTGACGAAACCGAATGTTGCCATGCTGACAGGCAGTGGCGTTTCACCGTACGGAGCAGGCGAAGTCTGGCACTTGCTGGATTCCCAGTACAAGTTTCCAGTCACCCTGCTCAAGACCAAGAGCCTATCGCGAACCAAGCTTGATGATTATTCCACGCTGGTTCTGGCTGATGGAAGCATTGGAGACAGCGATCTCGAAATCGCCAAATCGTTTGCAAACAACGGAGGCACCGTCATTGTCCTTGGCAAGTTAGCGGTATCTGTTTCGAAACGATTGAACAAATCGAAGACCAAAGCTGACGACTCTGTCAAAGATGTCGATCCAAAAGCAACGGCCACCAACAAATCTGATTCAGCTGAGACGATTCAGAAGCCATTCGATTCGGCGTCCAACGTTCAGGCCCTAAAGCTGATTAGCGGCGCAATCTTTCGAACGCACGTCGACTCGACCCATCCATTGTTGTACGGCAATACGGATTCTGAGCTGGCCGTCTTTCGCAACCACGCCGAGTTCCTGGCTCCATCGACGAACCCCTACTGCAATCCAATCGTTTATGACGCGACTCGCCCGCTACTGGCTGGCTATTGCTCCGAAGAGAATGTCGAGAAGTTTAAAGGCTCAGCTAGTGTTGTTGTTCATCCAAGTGGTCGAGGTCGGTTCATTTTGATGACAGACAACCCAAACTTCCGTGGTTTTTGGAAAGCAACCAATCGAGTTTTCTTAAACGCCATTTTCTTCGGCGACTTTGTGAACCCTCCACGGACAAGATAGTTGCCCACGAGTTGGATGATTGGAATTATTCGCTGCGAAACTGAGACGGATTTCTGTCAAACAGGGAGACCAGTGCGGATATCTGTTGCAGCCTCAAGCCACGATTAATAGACTGAGAGGTGAAGAAACAACATTCCGTAAAGAGGTTCAGATGCTTACGCCTAAACGAGTGGGTCGCAAAAGTTTCCGTAACACGTCAACTGTGTATCAAACACTTGAACCTCGGAACCTGCTCGCAGCGTTAACTGGCGGAGAGTCCTACATTGCTCAGCCGATCGCAGACCCTTTCGTTCAGGACGCCGTCACCTTACAAGACATGGTGGCCCGCGCATCGGCTCATCAATACATGCCTGGCGAACTGATCATTGCCATCGGAGCCGATCAACAAGGCGAAGCATTCTCCAACCACCTTGAATCGATCGACTGGAATCAGTTCATTGGATCAGAAGCGTTGCCGCTGAGCGTCGTCGACTCAGACCGTGTCATGATGACGGTTGAGCGAGGAGCAGGATCTGTCGCCTTGGTTCACCTCAAGTTCGACAATCCAGACATTGATGTATTCGCTGTGATGGAACAGTTGGAGAAGAAGGATTCTGTCCTTTGGAGTTCACCCAACTTCTATCAAACAAAAGATCCAACACTCTACACTCCGAACGATCCTCAATACGCCAACCAGTACCATCACACTTTGATGGAAACCGACTTGGCATGGGATGTGACACTTGGAGAATCGAGTGTCTTGATCGCAACTCCTGACGACGGATTTGATCTAGACCACGAAGACTTGGCCGCAGGCTATTACGTTAACGCTGGCGAAATCGCTGGCGATGGAATTGACAATGATGGTAATGGCTACATCGATGACGTGAGCGGTTGGGATTTCATCAACGGCAACAATGATCCTAATCCGGAAGAGGCTGATCACAATCATGGAACCCATGTGGGTGGAATCGCGGCTGGCCAAACTGATAACGGGATTGGCACCGCTGGAACCGCTGGCGGCGTGACCATCATGCCACTTCAGTGGTACGACTATGCTGCTTGGCCAGCAAGTGTCATTAACGAAACAATGACATACGCCACAGACAACGGCGCACAAATCGTAAGTGCGAGCTACGTCATCGACCCTTGGGTTGGCGATGCCGTTTACACCGCTGGTGTTCAGTACATGTATGACGCTGGTGTGTTGGTCATGAACGCATCGGGCAACTCAAGCGTACTTGACCAACCAGCGGGTTCATTCCACCAAGTCTTATTGGTTGCCAGTTCCACTTCGCTCGACGAAGTCAGCAGCTTTTCCAACTACGGCCGAGGCATCGACATCACAGCACCAGGAAGCGCGATTCTCGCGACGCTTCAAGGCGATGCTTACGGGACACAATCAGGAACAAGCATGGCAGCACCCAATGCAGCCGGTGTTGCGGCTTTGATTTGGTCGGCTCATCCTGATTGGACGCGAGATCAAGTCGCCGCGCAACTAGTGGGAACTGCGGACGACATTACGGCACAAAATGCTGGCTTTGAATATTGGGTCGGTGGCGGACGTGCCAATGCAAACCAAGCCGTCAATGCAACGCTTGATGCTCCCCAAGTCCTCCAGGTCCTGGACCTGCCAGCGGCAGACACTTACCTTGACGACACGACCATTGATTCGTTCGCCATTCGATTCGATCAAATTCTCGATCCGGCTACCGTCAACGATCAAACCAACTTTGAACTACGATCAGCCGGCGACGACAACACGCTGTTCACTGCTGACGATGTCATCCATCCAATTAGTCACGATGGATACATGATCGCTGCCAACGATTTGGAATTTTCGATTGACGATGGCCCAATGGCGTATGGCAACTATGCCCTAACTGTGTCCGGCGGCTTGGAGAACCCATTCGGCTCTGCCGTCGATGGCGACGGTGACGGAACTGGCGGTGACAACTTTGTGCAAGAGTTCTTCATCTCTCCACCCGCGGCCGGAGTGGCTTCGTTTGGCCTAGGTAACTACATGGTCGGTGCGCCGATCGACGTTTCTGTTTCCGACATTAACGCTGCAGCAACCATTGATGTCACAATCACAACCGCCGGTGGTGACTCAGAAGTCCTTACCCTGTCCGGTACATCAGGCACATACGCTGACATCATTGCTTCATCAGGCGGATCCATCGCCGCCAACGACGGCACGCTTCAAGTAGCTCTCGGTGACATCATCACTGTTACCTACATGGATTCAGATGATGGCTTCGGGAATGCCATTACCTCAACTGACACCGCAGATATCAACAATGTGGTCGAGTTTCCAGCCGATGATGTTCCAATCAACATCACCGACAACGCGACGATCACATCCACGATCACGGTGTCGCAATCAGGAACACTTGCCGATGCTGATATGCAGCTGGACATCACCCACACGTGGGATGGTGACCTCGATGCAACCTTAACAGCTCCAGACGGTTCAGTTTTTGTTCTGTTCAACCGAATTGGAAGTTCAGGCGACGATTACCAGATGACTTACTTTGATGACGAAGCAACCACGTCGATCACCGCAGGAAGCCCTCCTTACAACGGCAGCTTCCGTCCAGAAGAGGCATTCACTCCACTCGATGGCATGTCAATTACTGGCGACTGGGTTTTGACGATTCGTGACAACGCCAGTGGTGATCAGGGAACCCTGAACTCATGGGGATTGTTCCTCGACATCATCCCAGACAATACAGATGTTGGTCCTGTTTCCGACTCTGACACAGCTTCCGATGAAGTGGCTGAGAATGCCTCTATTGGCGACGCGGTTGGAATCACTGCTTTGGCAACTGATGCAGACACAAGCGACACCGTTTCCTACGGACTAACCGATAACGCTGGCGGATTATTTGCAATCAACGCAACCACCGGAGTGGTGACGGTCGCCGGAGTCTTGGATTATGAAACAGCCGCAAGTCACTCGATCACCGTCGAAGCCAACAGTACTGACGGCAGCTCAAGCTCTGAATCGTTCACGATTAATGTTGCCAACGTAGATGATGCAGTGATCACCAGCCAGAACCTGTTTTATTCCAGTTCAGACTTCGACGGCAGCGGCGAGTTTGATGCAGTTTCAATTGACAAACAAGCTCTACTACCTGGCGAAACTGCAACGTTTGCTAACTACACCAGTTACTCTCGCGGAATCAATGGGCTGGCGATCGAACTCAATGATGCCAACACCGTCCCTACCGTCGCCAATGTCGCGGACTTCTTCTCGTTCAAAGTTGGCAACAATGACAATGTAAGTAGCTGGGCAGACGCTCCTGCTCCAATCGGCGTTGTTTACGAAACGAATGTCGATGCAGCTGGAACCGACCGAGTGTTCGTTTCTTGGGCTGACAATGCGATCCAGAACCAATGGCTACAGATTTCCGTCTTGGCCAACTCAACGACTGGATTGGCAGCACCCGAGGTCTTTTACTTTGGAAACGCCGTGGGTGACACGGGCGACGATCCGACCAACGCAAGAGTGACGCTTGTCGATGTGGCATTGGCTCGATCCAACCAAACAGGTTTTGTTTCCGCTGACATCGACAATCTATTCGATGTCAATCGCGACAGTGTTGTTGACTTGATTGATGTTAGTTTGATTCGATCGAATCAAAGTGGATTTTCTTCGCTTGCTTTGATCACTCCGCCTTCCTCGGCACCAGACTCTGGCAACCGCAATGGTGGAAGCGATAACGGAAATGACAAGTCTGGTTTACTGTCTGGCTTGGCCGACTTCAGCAATGACGATTCTTCACTGTCGACTAATTTGGACAACGACTTTGCGATGTTGACTCACGACGATTCTGGAATTTGCAAATCCAAGCTTGGGCTTGCCGGAAGCTCTCAGGTCACAACATTGGCTGAGACGCTTGAGCGATCACAAGTCATTCCTGGAGTTTCGGAATTCCGAACCCGTCAAAGTAGTGTTTCAGTAAGTGATATTCAAAATTCGAAATTGCTCGTAAACGCATTTGACGAACTTGAACTGGTTGTCAACTGAGAGAAGGCGATCACGCACGCGTAAAGATAGTAGCTCGGTGGTCTCCACCGAGTAGAGGTACGCAAAAAAGGCGGAGACCGCCGTTACACTTTGCTGATACGCTCTCGCCGCGTTGGCATGTTCATTGGCGGCTAATCGATAGGGCAGTGTCGCCCATTCAAAATATTGTGAGCCAACCTGAGATCGACCAGACTACCATCACATCTATCCCTTGGCTCGTCCTTCACAAGGAATGGCCTGGGCAAACGGATCGCCCACAAACTACGAAGGCGATTCAATAATCGCGACCACGGCGCCGGCTGGATCCTTGATGACGCATAGCTTTCCGTATGAGCCTAGATCGCGTTCTGGGCAGACAATCTCCCCTCCGTTTGCCTCGCACTGTTTCATACTTTCGGCTAGATCAGCGACTCCGATGTAGACCATCCACTGTGACGGAATTTCGGCGTTGTCTCCTTTTCGGTGACAGATCCCAGCAACTGGATCACCGCCACCAGAGGGGAACATCGTGTAGTCCTCATAGTCAGCCACTGGGGTCGCCTCGGCCTTCCAGCCCACGACAGACTCATAGAACGACCGCACCTCAGTTGCGTTTTCGACGGTCAGATCGATCCAGCCAATTTTCCCAATGCTTGAGTTCGGATCGGTGTTTTGGCTTTCTTTATCGTTCATGAATTCCCCTGATTCATTCAGCTGGAGCAGTTGAAACGGAGATTTTACTATATTGGCCGGCATAATGCGGATCGAGCCAAGAAATAGCGTGAGTTGGGATAAACAAAAACCGTCGTTGACGCGCTTGGCGATTTGTTAACAATTTGCTTTTTAAGTGACTGTGAAAACAATCGGTTTTCGCCAGAGATTTACCGCAGCAAAGGCTGGAAATGGATTCGTCAAATCGCCCGCTCCTCAAACTCGTTATTTTCTTTTTGCTTGCCGGTGTGGCCTCCGTATGGTGCCAATCGACTTTGACCAGTATGCAGCAAGCGAATGTCGCTGCACTTCCTAATAGCCCCACGACAGCCATCCAATCCGATGCTGCTGCTCCGGCACAAACCGCCGATGCAGACTCAGCCCACGGAAAAGTCACCGATGACCACACGACGGGGCATACCAATTCCGCTGCCCCCAAAAGCCTGATCGGAAACTTGGTCACGCTAGTCATGCTGATATTGCTCCAGGTCGTCCTGGGATTTGACAACTTGCTCTATATTTCACTCGAATCAAAGCGAGCACCAGAAGACAAACAACAAGCTGTCCGATTCTGGGGAATTATCATTGCGATCGGCCTGCGAATCGGCCTGCTATTTGTGCTCATTAACCTGATTCAGGTCTTCCAAGACCCTTGGTTTGAGACGCCTGAATTCATGTCAAAATACTTTGACGGGCACTTTAACGGCCACAGTCTCATCGTACTGGCAGGTGGAGCATTCATCATCTATACAGCTACGAAGGAAGTCATGCACATGATGAGACTTGAGCATGATGGACACGGGGACGAAAACAAACCGCGAAGTGTCGGTTCGGTGGTCTTCTGGATCGTTGTGATGAACGTTGTTTTCTCATTCGATTCGATCCTCAGTGCGATGGCTTTGACCGATACTTTGTGGGTGATGGGTTTGGCGATTGTGGTCGGTGGTGTTATGATGATTTGGCTTGCTGATA